>JANTPZ010145912.1:0-19116 GCA_025593235.1 Vachellia pachyceras | reverse complement strand
ATCTTCATCCGAATGTGTTCAACATGTGGTGAAGATGCAGGGTGTCATTCGAATGAAACTTGTGAGTCATTCGAATGACTTCCTTCAGCTTCACCCAATATAAGGTTATGAACACTCACAAAATTGCCTCCATCATGTGTGATTTAACTTCATACACTCCCTACAACCCTAATTCCATCATTCTCCTTCGAAATCCTCAAAATGCTGAATATTTGCATTGTGATACGTACTGACCATTCGAATGCCCCCTTTTTCATCGCAATGAATGCTAACGGCTATATCGGCTGACACCCCTTCGTATCCCCATGACCCTTCCCGATAAGCAGTTGCAGGCCATTTGCAGTTACTCTTTAACGGCTATCGTGGCGATGAATCAATGCGACCAAGCCCTTGACAACGTTTGATATTCGGTGCAGTTCCCTGTTTATAAGCTGTTAACCCTTACTGTCGCTAATGGTGCGAACGAAAATGCCAACAAAACCATCAAGCTCCAACCACGAAGCCACGGAGAAGCTCTCGTCGGGGTAGGCCTTATCGTCCAATAGTGCGAGACGATGTTCATGCATCAAAGGCAAGAAGGAAAGGGAAGACGGTTATCGATGTTTCTGCTGAAAACTCATCCGAAGATGATGCCGACCAATTCATTGTTAAGCAACGAAACCAGGAAAAAGTTAAAGCAGAGAAAGTGGTGCGTCAAACTCTTAATCTCAATGAGGAGGAGGCGACACAGAGAATTTCCAAGAAGCGACCTGCTCCTGCCAAGCTTCCTTCTAAACAAAGAAAACGAGCCACTGGACAAGGGAACAAAGAGGAGTCACAGCAAATTCCTCCATCAGTTGCATCCGAGGACGACCCCTCACAAACACAAGCTTCAGTTTCATCCGACACAACAACCGAAGACTTACAGCCTCCTAAAGGGTATGTATCTGCTGCTGCTCACCCTAATGACATTGATCGGTTGAATGCTCACTTTGCTAAACAGAAAATGTGCCCTGCCATCTACTTTGACTTAAATAATTTGAAAAATGAATTAAAGATAGATCTTGATCAGTATCTAAGTCAATATTCATTATGGATTGGGAGTCACCTTTCATACAGTCCAATTCTTATTAGAACCTTCTACTGCAACTTGAAACCTGTTGATGTTGTGGACAATGAGGGTGAAGTAGTTGAGCACAGGCTAGAAAGTTGGGTCAGGGGAAAACATTTTGACATCTCAGCCAAGAAAATAAATAAATGGCTGGGAATAGTGGAACTACCTATAGATGCTTTTGTGGATAGGAAAGTCGAGAAAATTTTGGCTATCTTAAAGCCAGAAGGCGATCCTAAAGGCCTAAATTTCAAGCCAACCGTAATGTCTGAGGAAAATAGGATTCTCTGGTACATCTACACAAGAGCCATTGTGAGCAAGTCCAATAACTTCACATCTTTCGCCCGAAGAGACTATGGACAGTTTGCATCATTGGTTGGGAAGGATATCAGGAATCTGGGTTCCATGATTATGAACGAACTGCTTCTGTGGAAGGATAATGCCCTTGGAACAATGTATCTCCCTTTCCCACACATTGTCTCCTTATTCCTCAAGTGCAACAAAATATGGTACGTCGAGCCCTCCGATGATATTGTAAGGGTGCCCAGGTTTGGGTAGACCCAAATGGCTAAAATGGGTCTCACATTGGTAACACCAGATGGAGAAGCACACCAGAAGGTTAAGAGGAAAAGGGTGAAGGCAGAGCCAATGGATGAGGTCCAATCAACTAGGGGTGCCACACCTGAGCCTCCACGTTCGGTTGAGGACATTGTCAACAAAGTTGTCAAAAAAGCTATGGACACCATCCTTACTTCAGACATGCATATGCTCAACAAAATTAGTGAACAACTGTAGGGACTCTTTAAGTTCATGGATGCATCATATACAACAATGATGGAGACGCTGAGAACCCAAATAGAGAAGACAGATGACCTCTCCAAAAGGGTCAAAGCCTTTGAAATCCTTCTACAAGTGCCTGAAGCCTCCCTTGAACCATCACCTTCACAACCTACACCTGACCCCACCTCATCCCAGCAAATTGACATTGACCCTGACTCCCATCCAATTGACACTGACCCCATCTCATCCCATCCAATTGACACTGACCCTGTATCCCGTCCCTTCACATATGACATCAGTCCCAAACTCCTTTCCCCACTTGTCTCTTCAGGCCATGTATCCCCATCTCAGATCTCCCAACCATCTTCTCCAGTGCCAACAACTAGGTCACTTGAGAACACTCCTGCATCTGGCTTCCTCCAGCACACTGACCTCATCACTCATCAAGTTCTAACAGATATTGGTCAAGAAACATCCAAGCCAGCTGAAGCTGCTGCATAATCACCATCCAAGCCATCTCAGATCTCCCAACCATCTTCTCCAGTGCCAACAACTAGGTCACCTGAGAACACTCCTGAATTTGACTTGCTCCAGCACACTGACCTCATAATTCATCAAGTTCTGACAGATATTGGTCAAGAAACATCCAAGCCACCAGAACCTGCTGCATCAGCCGCAACCACCCATCCTGATAATGTGAAGAAGGGGCAGAAAGGAAAGTCAGAGGGCAAGGCAGACGACTAGGCCTATAGTTTATACACTTCACTTTTGTGTTCTGAAACAAAAATTATGTATTCAGTTTCAGTTACTTATGCATTGTTACTTCTGTAGAACTGATGCACAGTATTATGAAGTTCTGATGCCTTTTGATGTTTTTCTAACGCTTTATGTCATTGATGTAGTCAGATGAAATATCATATTTTCTATGGCATGTTGAGTTTATATGTGTTTCTGTTTAATGGCATAATTTTCAACCTTTATCTGTGTTTAACTCCATTCGTCTACGATAAAATGTTCTTCCATAATTAAAAAGTTCCAGTCCTTGCTCTTAATTATTCAAATGTTGAAAAATTCAAGTGCATTACCATTTTTCATGAATTTGCAGTTTGAGATTGGTGCCTTTCATTCGAATGAGTAAGTATTTCATTCGAATGAAATGTTTGAGCTCCAGTGTTATGCATCGCATTATTAGGCTCTCATTCGAATGATAAAACTTCTCATTCGAATGACGGACTACATTCTTCGATATTAATATACAAATCTCATTTCAATATGGTTCCTCATTCGAATGAGCCAAGGGTTCATTTGAATGCCCATGTACATAATTCAATATTCATCTAGTGTATCATTCGAATGAGCCACTACTATAATTCGGATACAATATGAAGATGTGGCGTTTCATTCGGATGACAGAAAATTGCATTCGAATAAGCAACTGCATTTTTCGATATTCATCTCCAGTTGTGCAGTTTCATTCGAATGAGAAAAATGTTCAAGCTCGGATTAATTCCCATGAAATTATCACATGCTCTTGTTCCTTTCTTGTTCCTTTCAGCTGTGGGTATCATCTGTTAACTTTAAATAAATATTTAATAATAAATCACATCAATATTTGCAACAATGCTTCCCCTGAGCAACCCTTCTTGTTGATGACAAAAATGGGGAGAGGAATCAGATTCATCTGGCACTCTTACTTTGATATGCTTGTTTTAATCTTCTGTTTTTAACTGCTTTTGTACTTTTATTATTCAATGGAACTTTGTATAAACTTGTCAAGAGGTTTTGTAACAAAAATATTTTTTTAGAAAAAGTTTGAATTATTAATTCATTAAGTTTTTTTGGTGTTTACATATTTATAATGTCTTCCCAGCTTATGTTTTTAAATGTTTAGGGAGGTAAACTTTGAAATTATTTTTTTGTAAGCTAAATTATTTTTTTTGGGAAAATTAAAATAAGGAAGCAAGAGAAAACAGTTGACATGTGTATATATGTATATATATTTAATAAAGTATATATTAATTACATATGTAATATACATATTTAATAAACTATATATATTAAATACATATATAATTATATATAATTAATAAAATATATATATAATTAATAACTATTATATTTTTTAATATTATATAATTAAATATTAAAGAATAAATGTAAATAAGTTGCTTTTTTTAATAAATACATATATTTATACAAAACATTTAACATTTCCCATTAGGGGCATTATAGTCATTTGATACAATTTTCCTATTCTCTTTTCTACAATTTTCACCCAACCAAACAAACATTTTCCTATCAACCTATTTTCCATTCCAATGCCAACCAAACAAAAATTTTCCCTTCCCTTCCATCCTATTCTTTCAACCAAACGGGCCTTTAAACAGGGGAAATCTCAAAGGGTAATGTTATTTGTTTCTAACAGAATATTTGAACACGAAAAATAAATATCATAAACAATCTTGCTACCTTTTTTTTCAACACACCAATTTAAATTAGGAAGTTACATCTACATGGTATTTTATTCTATATAACGGACGTTGGTGTACCTCTCTATTAAATAAGGATAATATTACTACGATTTTATATTTTTAAGGAGAAATTACTCCACCAAAGATTTTCAGAGTGAATATGCTTGTCTGATAAAATTTTCGAAACATAAATGTATCTTAACCCATTGAACCCGTTTGGGAACGAGGTGTAGAAGTACTTTTACGTAAGTTGGATAAATATGTGAAAGAGATTGTTTCATTTTTACAAAAAAATACTATTAAATAAATTTATAGGGGCTAACAAGTATGGTCAAATAGTGCCATTATGTATTTCTCCATGGAATCTCACACGTCTTTTCTAGGCTTCTAGACCCGAGTTGTCCTAGTACCTAGTGTGTGATTTTGGGTTTCTTTTATCATTTCAAGAATCATATCGTAATGGTGACGTCACCGGTTATGAAGTTATATATATATATATATATATATATTGGAATTGGAATGCAAATAAACAAAGTTCTGACAAGTCAACTTCTTCAAGGTTGTATTTGATGAAGAAGGTAGAGATTGGAGTGAAACATCCCACGTTTCTTCCCAACGTTTGACTATTGAATCCATCGCCCAATTAACAAAAACCAAATTAAACAGGCAGTATGTTTTTTTTTTTGGTTTTTCAATGGTTAAAGTAGGTACAGATCATGAAGTTTTTTTTTCAGATTTATCTTAAAAGTGGCATATACAGCATCATTCATGGTTTGTTTGAAAATTCTGTTCATAAAACGGTACACGTAAGTCAAAATAAAATCATTTAAAAATTTGTAAAAATCATTTTGAAATCCGTAAAACCATCTAAAGATCCATAAAACCATCTAAAAATCCGTAAACTCATTTCTCCCAACGTAACTCCTTTTTCTCCCAAACACACCCTCATGAGCTTTTCACACTAGTCTAGCACCTTAAAGGGCTTTTTTGGAAAAATGTTGAAAAGGTGCATTTACTTAAATTAAAACAAAACTTCTTTTATATACTTAATTCGTAAACCATCAATCATATTAAAAAAAATAGGTTTCGCTGTTAATTTAAAAAGACACAGTCTTTTTGTTGCATGTTCAACTCAAAGTATTTTTTATTATGTTGTAACAATAGAAGTTTTTTTTAACATACATATAGTACTTTAAAATATTTTTTGATACATTTAGCATCCCAAATTGCAAAAGCGTAAAAACACTTTTTATGGTACTGGATGCACATAAAAGGCAGTTAAAGATATTGGAGTCATGAAAAAATAATTTAGGATGGTGGATGTAGTTTAAAACTACCTCATACAAAACAAAGATAAACTTAGGGGTCAATATGATTTTTTTTCCTATAATTTGCTTATATTTTGATTTTGACCCTTCAAATTTAAAATAAGTGGTTTTAATCCCTCAAAAGAAAAAGTGATCCATACTTTTATTAGATTGTAGGGACTAATATTTTAAATAAAATGAAACTTGAGGGATAAAAACTAAATAAATCAAAGACTATGGTTATGTTAACATTGGCGTTAAAAACTAAAGTTCTCGCAAACCGAAATAAAACTTTTCTCATATATTTACCTCATAATCACTTTGAAAAAAGCAGATTCTATAATTAATTTAAAGAGTCATTTTCACGTAACATGGGAGGACATCAATGGAGGTCATGCATAACACCCCGTATCTTCATTTAGACATGGGGTACTTTTGTTATAAAAAAAAAAGGTAACAACAACATTATCACCCATATTTCATACAAGAGATGATTGACTTTTTTTTAATGAAAATTAAAGAAGTCAAAGATACATTACTTAAAAGTATTTTCATAAGTAAGATAAATTAATTAGAAGAAAAATGATAATTATAAATCAAAACAATGAATTTAACTTCATCTATCTTTTCAAAAAAAATCAATTTACTTCTATATTAATTGACAACTCAATGAAAAATTTGTGAAATCTATCTTGATATTATTGAGCCCCTGAAATGTAACCATTTATTTTTTGTTGTTTTAATTGACAACTCATAATCTTTTTTTTTATATCTAAGAAAATATTATGCCCATCAGTGGCACAATTCAATTTTTGTTTGTATAATATATCTGTAAAATATTATATTTGGTCTTAGTTAGTTGTTGCATGCTTTTGCAACAAATAGTCTCTCAAGAAAAAACATTGTTATGAGCACAAAAGCATGGTAATTAGCATTCAGTGTGTTTGAGAGAGCGTTGGGCTCCCCAAACGCACATTCAACAGTTTTTTCCGTAAATCGAGATAATCTTCTTTACATATTTACCTCGGAAACTGTAAAAGTAATTATCCACTGCTTTTCTAAACGGACCCATTATTTTTTTATGACTAAACTATTTCATGCACACGACACACCAAATAATTGAATTTTAACTCTTAATGGTACAGTCATTTGTAACATGACTTCATAATTAATGTTTATAAACAGAACCAATAACATCATTTAATTCTCATCTATGTGTGTGTATATAATGTTAATTGACATAGTAACATATTCTTTTAGTTCTATTTACAAGTTATATAATTGATTTTCTATATGAATGTGCAATTATTCTTGGTTCATTGTTAAGTATATCGTTATTTTCTTGAGGGAAAAATGTAAATATTAAAAGACGGTGGGAGGTAATGAAAATGTCAATTGTGATGGGCCACTGGGAGGCAGGATGCAAACTTTGGTGTGGACCTACTTGTGTCAACTTATGAAAGCCCACCTAACATAAAAAAAAGGAGTAAAATAAGTAAATTATAGATAGAATGAGAAATTTACAATCAGGTCCCAAAGAGAAGAATTAATGAATAAAAGATCTAAAAAATTTACAAAATTATCATAAGGTCCCAAGATTAGCTGCTGAGGTTATCATTAACAACCTTATCAGCATTTATTAACAACCTCAGCAACTACTCCTGGGATCTGATGGTAATTTTGTGAATCTGTGGGATCTTTTGTTCATTAATTCTTCTATTTGAGACTTGATTGTAAATTTCTAATATTAACAATTGTAACAACCCAATCAATCGGGAGTTGGATCTCACAGAAACGGTTAGTTTCTTATATCATGGTGAATTAATGTTCAAATACTCACTAAGAGAGATGTCTATATTTAGTACAACATTTTGACCAACAAGGGGTTGAATATGACAGAAATGATTAGTTCCTCACATTGTGGTGAATCAATGTTCAAATCCATGTTAAGAGAAGTATTCACATTTAGCGCTTAACAGTGTATCAAACATGATTATTTATAGTAGAAGGATACTTATACTTAGCAAACGAAAAAACAAGAGCCTCTATATTGCTTTTTATATAAAATTAATATTATTTTCAGTATTTTTTTTCCAACCTAGCTTCTATTATATTTTTTTTTAAAGGGAACACCATTAGTCTGGACCTTCTTACAGTCTAATCTCAATTTTAAATTAGTTCCTTGTAGTTTATTTTGTGTAAATTTGACCCTTATAATTTGATTTGTTATATGTGATTATCATTGAGTTTAAAGACAATTATTTTTAATTTATAGAATTTCATTCACTTTATGAAGTTCTTTTTTTTGTTGTCTCATTTTATACCATTTTAATATCCATGCATTTCTATATATGAAATTTCATAAAGACCATAAATTAAAAGGCTAAAATACACACAATTTCCTTGAATTTTAGATCAATTGCACCTAACCTACCTGACTTTTAAAAATTTGAATTGAAAACTCTAATATTTCATTATTTGTCTATCAACTCTGCTGCTGCAGCGGGTCACTCATGCATTTATTTATTTATTTTTCATTTCCACGTGAACACGACCATTTTGGTCAATTAATTTATTTTTATAAAATCACACACAAAGACTAAAGTGTTATTTTTCCATTTTAAAATAGTCAAGTAATTATATTTATAAGGAAGAACGTGAATTGCAGGCAAAAAAAAAAAAGGATTTGGGTCTTTTTATCAAGTGTCACATGTGGCACGGGGGATATATTTTTAGTTTCAACTAACGATGTAGATTTCACGTGTTTCATAAGACACTTTAAATTATGCAATTAATACTTAAAACAGAAGGACATATGATTATTTAATTTGTGATTAGTATTTAAATTTACTAAAATTTGATGTTAACTACTACCAATTTAGTGTTCTATACCACTTTTATTCTTTTAAAAATTTTACATTATTATTGACTTTGCTAAACAAAATATTCTTTTTTTTTTTTCAAAACCATGGAGAATCGTAGCAATAATTAATAATTTGATATTGAAACACAAAACATAGATAATTGTTCTTAAAATCAAGCCAAACCCAATGGTTTGATTGGTTAGACCGTTGACAAAACTTGTCATCAACTTGATTTGGATGGGTGTGTGTTTAGGAATTTTGTTGGGAGAAAGGAGTTTACGAATTCTGAGATATTCTACGGATTTCAACATGTTTTTACGAATTTCTAGATTTTTTTTTATAAATTTCAAGATGTTTTTTACAGATTTCGAGATATTTTTTGTCTTAACTTATGGACCCGTTAGGAGGAAGTGATTCCTTGCCATTGAGTTAAAACCCGAAACAACTTTCAGAGAACCGTTCGGTTTTTAAGCTGCCGGAAAAATAAAAAGTTTGTCAAAATAGTGGAAGATGCTGTCCCTCATAGCTTAACGAACTTTGATTTCCATATTTAGTCTCTCACAATTGAATATGATTGTTTACAATAAAAAGAATGCACTTATTTAATAAAAATAAAATGCAATAATTCATCTTATCGGAAAATCCAATGAATTTTTAGACAACATGTAATTATATAATTTTATTTTATTGGCATTTTCTTTTTTCTTTTTGCCAACATTAACATTTTCATATATTATAATGTTACCATGTTAACAATTAGACCTATTATAAATTTATTATATATATTATGTGAATATAATTAATTATGAAAAATTTCATTTAGATCCTAAAGAAGATATATTATTATTACTGTCAGATCTAACGAAACCGTGAAATTAACGTGAAGGACATGTGCAATATTTTTTAGAATTGTAAAAAGACGAGTTTATCCTGATTTTTTTTTTAGTAATATGGGACAAGCTCTAACTTGTCCTTGACCAAGGTTAGCCACTCTAGATTCTCTGATTAGATTAACAAAGTTTAAAAGCTTGTTTAGATATGATTTTGAAAATAGTTTTTACAGATTCCGAGGTAAAACCTAGGTTTTGGAGAATAGATTTTGGAAAATAACTTTTACAGATTCCGAAGCAAAACCTAGGTTTTGAAAAGTGATTTATATTTGTAAAGTTATTAGCTTTTAAGAATTCTGAGGCAAAAAAGTGGGTAGCAAAGAGGAAAGAGGAAAGAGAAAGAAAGAAAAAGTAGAAAAGAGAAAACCTAGATTTCAAAACCTAGATTTCAAACTGAGGTTTTATAACCAAAATAGCTTTTGGGAAATTTTTTTTTGCTTGGACAAAACCTCGGTTTTAAGGTAAAACATATGTTTTGAAACCAAAACTAAGTTTGGTTTCCAAACAAGCCCTAAATCTACAAATAGCATACGTTGGCCTGCTCAGAAATAATTAGGATATTTCGAGTTAAATATTCACGCAAGTTGGGAAATAATTAGATTAACAAGGTGGTGATTGAAATATATTGCTGGAAAGCAATAGAGTTGATTACTACTGGATGGAGCGAGGAATACCTGGAAGGTGAGCTTCTCAAAGAGATCAAGAAAATACTCCATGGATAAAGATTGGGATGCAAAGATTAAGTGGTATAACAGAGAGATTAACGAGGTAGCACACTCTCTGAGCATTGCAAAGGGAATAAACTTGTTTAATTCGCTTCTTGACTCCATTGCATAAATTCTAGAGTCTAATTTAGTAGCGTTGAGCTATTTATAGATTTTCATTTTGTCATAAAAAATGATAAATAATTTCACTGTGTATATAACTAACATAAGAAGTAAAATTAGCACTGTTTAAAGTAGGCATCCTTGTTGTGTGTGTTTGGGAATCTGTTGGGAGAAAGAAGTTTAAGGATTCCGAGAAGAATTTACAGATTTCGAGATGCTTTTTAAGAATTTCAAGATACCTTTTGTTTGGCTTGCGTGCACCATTGGAGGAAAGATTTACCAAATATGCACATTATCATCACCTCCAAAGTATAATACAGGGAATCTTGAAAATGGTCTGTTTAATTACACCCACCTACTTTCTGTGATCAAATCATATTACATGGTCTTTAACAAAGTTACACCTCCACAGTTATAACTTTCTGTATATATGTACACATCTTCCCAAATTTTAAATAAAGACTACTGAAGCGTTTCACTTTTACCAGACACCTGTGACCTAGCTCTGAAACTTAAAAATACTATAGCAACAGAAAAGTTAGTAATAATTATCGCTTGTGGCTGGATATTAAGTACTTAGTGATTACAAATGAGTTAAAATCTAGCTTTAGGTGTATATATTTACACTTTCCCAAGGTTCAAATAAGACATCTGATGAATAAGGTTATTGAAGAATAAATATATACAGTGCTAGAAAGATCTAGTCATGGATTTGGAACTAAAAAGAAATTAGTCAAAACCCTTATCAGAAAATCATTAAAACATGTAAGAATATGCAAGAAATCCTGAATGCTCAAAGTAAAGATTATTGTTCATTTTATTTAAAGTGGACAACAGTCAGATAATATAATAATAAACTCAAAACTAGGCATCATGGTTTCTGCCCTGTTCTTTTGTGCCTTGCTACCTTTATTGCTACTGCTACATATATTCCATCTGCTATTAGGAACAGCTCAAACATCACACTAAACACAATCTATCATCACCAAGGCTTCAATCCGATTCTCTTGAGCCTTGCTACCCTTATTGCAACTGCTACATATAATTCATCTGCTATTTCCTCCATATATTTGAAGCAAACATAACCTCTTGTTGAAGACTAGGAGTGCAATAATCCCCAAGAACCCTGTCATGAAACCAAGGGCCACAACAAAGTAAAACAGAATCTTCTCTTTCTGATTCATGTCTTCATAATGGACGCATGTTGGAGCTTCATTGTTGTCATTGTTGTGGCACTTTATTAGGACAGGTTCTCCACAGAGATTGATTTCCAAGTCCAACATAAATGGATGGATCCTCAAGAGTTTTAGTTCCCCTCTGGAATAGGCCCTGAATAGTTGTTATATGACAAATTCAAGCGGCTCAATGAAGTCAAAGAGGACATGCTACTTGGAAGTGGCCCTGCAAGTTGGATCCATGAGAGGCCCAATGATTCTAGCTGCTTCATTTTCCCTACTTTGCTTGGGATTTTTCCTGACAAAAAGTTGCGTGATAAATTCAAGTTAATCAACCCAATGAGAGAAGTTAGAACTTCTGGTATAAATCCAACTGGGTTGTTGTCTGACAAGTCCATATTGATTACAAACTTGAGATTTTTTGTGAAACCAAGCTCTATTCCTTTCATGAATTGCTTGACATCTTCCTTTTCCCATTGACCAAAAGTTGGGAAAATTGGTGAAGCAGAACTACGATTTTTAGATTGTGCAGAAGAGAATTCAGTTGGAGCAGCTACAGGTTCATAAGCTTCTTGTACCTTTGATCCATTATCCATGCCTGGTATATCATCATTCCCTTAAGATTCCCGATGCAAAAGGGAATTTTGCCAGACAAATTGTTACTTGCAAGATCCAAGCTTTGCAAGTAAGAGAGTTTACATATAGTCGATGGGATAGTACCATTGAATCTGTTCTGGCGAAGCCTAAGAATTTTCAGAACACTAGAATTAGCCCATATTCTTGAAGGTATGATGCCATGTAGTTCATTGTTGCCAACATCCAAAATCTCCAAGTCATTGCAAGATCGCAATGTTGGTGGAAGCTCTCCATGCAAACTATGGTTGCTCAGGTTCAAAGAATGGTGCCTGATAATTCATTGGATGACAGGTCAATCAATACAATACCATAAACTTCACCCAAACAGCTAGGGATCTCACTGGATAGTTTATTTTTCGAAAGATCTAGGTCTTGAAGCCATGTCAATTTACACAAGGATTTTGGAATTGAACCATTCAAAAGGTTATTACCAAGGAACAGACTGTTCAAATTAGGCATCAAATAATGGAAATTTCAAGACAGTTGTCCATTAATTTGGTTGTTGGAGAGATCCAGCACAGTGAGATCCTTTTGTTGAAACCATGTTGGGAGGGTTCCCCAAAGGCGTGTTTGATAAGTCTAACTTGACTAACTTATTTTGGTTTCGAAGCCATTGAGGAAATGGTGTCTCAATATTGCAAAACGGCAATTGAAGACTTGTCAATTGAAAAGGAGGTAACCAATTGGGTGCAAGCTCTATAGACAATTTGTTCATTCCTAGGCTTAAATCTTGGAGATAGGATAGATTGTGAAGGAGAATTTCCCCAAGAGCGCCTTCCAAGGAGATAGTTGAAAGATCCAAAATTTTCAAGTTTAGAAGCTTTCCAAGAATATTAGGGATGTGACCTTCTAGATGATTTCCAGAAAGATTCAAAATCTCCAAAGTTTGGAAGCTTTCCAAGACTATCAGGGATGTGGCCTTTTAGGCGATTGCCAGAAAGATCTAACACCCTGAAGGAAGACAATCTCCCTAAGAATGCCGGAATTGTTGCATTCAAGAGATTATCTTCAAGAATTAGCTCTCGTATTGTCAAATTTCTAAAGAATGATGGGATGGGGCGATTTAAAAAATTTGAAGCCAAATTCAAGTGCACCAGGTTATTATATTGGCCAAAGCTTTCTGTAAGATCTTTCAATTCATTGCGACTTAAATCCAGTGCTTGTAAATCACTGTTAACCTGTATTTCTTATGCTTTCAAATGGTTTTCCTGGAGATTTATTGTCTGGCAACAAGTTGAATGATTGTAAATTGCAATTGATTTTGGAATTCCAAAGACAAGAACTTCCGAGAGTAAAGAATTTATTGCTGGAAAGATTGACATGTTGAACTCTCTTGATGAACCATAATGGAACCACAGAAGTCAGATTATTGCTGGAAAGGTCCAGGAATTTAAGAGAAGAAATGTTCTGAATAGCAACAGGGAAAAAACCCTTAAGTTTATTCCTGCCAGGATTCAGATGGGCTAGAAACTTGAACTTTCCTAACCATAGGGGAATAAAATCAAGACTGTTGTCAGAAAGGTCAATGGATCTAAGAGATGTCATGTTTTGCGTAGCGTTAGGTATGACATGAAGAAAATTTGCTCCAAGATTCAAGACTTTAACCTTGGAAGGAAGTGAGGAGGAATTCAAAAAACCATCATAGGCTCCAAGGCTAAAAATTCCACATTGCATAAAGTCTGCCTCCAGTAAGAATGGGAGATTGTAGATTACCTGCATTACGGTATTGATCTCATTCTCAATTTCAAGTACCCTCGTGTTAATATATTGCAAAGAAGAAAGTTGAGAGACCCATATGAGGTGATACATGTATAAATCTGTATCAGCTTCACTGAGATCAAGAATTTGCAAGTTGGTGAGGTTCCCCAGACCCGAAAAGAAACAGTGGGAAAGATTAAGGTACCTTGGTTGTTTCATTTCATGGACTCAAGGAACAATGGGATAGAACTATATTGAAAATCAATGAGGCTTAAATCCAAGTAACTCAAATGTTTCAACTCCAACAAGGAGGGACTCATCGCTTCACTTGACAGCAAGCATGTGACAAGGAATGAGCCATTGGTAAGTTCCTCTTCGTCATAGCGTGAGCAGTACTAAAAAAGCCATGAATCATCTTTGATTAACTGCTGTGCATTGAATAGCTTTTTGGGCTGAGAACAATACTGACCACATGCGCAGTGATGTCATCACATTTGAATCCTTTCCATCTGCGACATTGTTCTTCCCAAGCAAGGACATGCCTTGAGTAATTATCAAAGCTGTGTCTCTGAACTTCAAAAGAGCCTGCCTCTCTTCTTCTATGCAGGCCTCATCAATAAGATTCATCTCACACAAACAGAGTTTTTGAAGTTTCAAGAAACAGTACAAAGAAAATTAAAGGCAGCTTACTTAGAGATCGTCTCATGCTTGCTAAAGGGATACAATGCACCATCATGAAAAGTTATGGATGAGAAGACAATGAGCTGGTTGGTATTTATAGGTAACTAAAGAATAAGGAAGATTAGTATCTTCATTTTCCTAATATTGGAGACTTAGTCAATGCCAATTCATGTAATGGTTTAGACCCAACTCCTCTCATATACTCAGGTTATTGATTATTCATACAGAAGACCAGCCAAGTCAATAATGCTAAATTATGTTGCTTCAAGGACTCGCTCAAAAAATTGAAGAAAAAGAAATACAAACAGATTAATTATCGGAATATAATGTGTATTAATGAGCGCGTTTGTAATCAATAAACACTGTAATAATACAATATTATGAATGGAATAAAGATAACTCCTACTTTGTTGACTTTAGCAGCATGTTGAAGAACAATAAGATGGTGGCTGTCTGCTTTACTTCGAATCCTCGGTTCTCCTTCTTGGTGATGGTATCTTAACAGTCAATTGTGTTATTCCTCTATGGAGATTTAACTATTCAAAGAAAGACTTGGTGAACATTTGCATTTTGACAATGTGGGTGAATAACCAATTGAACAACCTGAAGGGAAAAATCCCACTCCCCATCTGTTGCACAAGGAAATTATATGATTTTTAGATACACTATACAAAAGAAAAGGAGCCAATTAAAAAGAACCGTTTATTAATTGTGAAAGTATAGGCTAGAGCATACACAACTACGACAAAGCCTTGTCTAATGGTGTGATCGGTTACATGAATCACATGATGCCATGATACTTGATTAAGAACTAATTCTCCAAATAAATTGTTAACCAAGAGGTCTTGCCTAATAATCTCATTGAATGCTCTCTTTGGTCTCCCTCTACCTCTTTATGACTTCAAATTGATCCGCCATTCTCACATGCCTTTTTTGATCATGTCCAAACCACTTTAAAAGATTTTCTAGCATTTTTTGTTCAATAGCAGCCTCTCCCATCCTTCCTAGTACAAGGTTATTACGAATTTTATCTTTTATTTTATGGCCACACATCCATCCCTCATCCTCATCTCAACTACCACTACTTTATACTCATATTCTCTTTAAAGCTCAATATTTTCTATTATATAGTCTTGCTGCACTGAGATGAAACTTCCCTTTTTTCCTCATTAGGTACTTTCCAATCAATTTCCAGAGGAAATATTGTAAAAACTATTAATTTGAAGCCATTAATTTGCTCCTAAGAGATAATGGAGTTGATCACCCCTATAAAGATGACATTTGAGGATTGGGTTATTCAAGTATATTAGCAAGAGAGGTTCATGGGCCGGAGGATCAAGACTCCCTTTTCTCAGAAGTATCATCAAGTTGCAGGGAACAGTATGTAATCAAACATGAGCTTGCTAATTATAACCAAAAAAAAAAGTTGAATGGCATGTTTGGTATTTCATATTTTGGTTTTATTTTTTATGACGTGTTATAATACTTAGGATAACATGTGACATAATATCGAACATAGAGAGCATATAGTGGTCAACTAATGGTTGACCTTCTGGTTTGGTATGTTAGGACACTTAACTCCGTTTCCAAATCCTTACTAAATCATAGGGTGTGTTTGGGCATCCCAAATGTATGTTTAACAATCTTTTTCCGTGAATCAATATAATTTCCTTTACATATTTACCTCGTAAACTGTAAAAGCATTTCTCCATCATTTTCTCAAACGGGCACAGGGACTACATTGTAAACGGAATAATATTTGAGGATCAAAATTCATAATTTAAAACTAAAATCAAACTAAACGTTTTTGTTTATCAGGCCAATTACTTTGTAACTTCCAATGTTATAATTTATATGGGCCCGGTTTGGGAGTAATTATGGGGAGTCCAAATATACGTTCAACAGTGTTTTTCGTAAAACGGGATAATCTTCTTCATATATTTACCTTAAGTTACGTAACAACACTTCTCTATAGCATTCCCAAATGTGCCCATGAAATATATGCTTATCAGGTCAATTACTCTCGAACTTCCAACCTTATGAAAGCCCTGTTTGGCAAGCAGTGGCTTATTTTCATAAGCACGTTCAACAGTGCTTTTCCGTAAAATGAGATAATCTCCTCCAAATATATGAAATATATGCTTATCAGAGTAATTGTACTCTGTAACTTCCAATCTTAGCTTATACTTTCTTGTTATTACTCCATGGTGTCATGATTTCTTAAACTCCTTTTTTAAACCTCTCAAGCACTGATGTTTCAGCTTCAAATGCCACCACATAGTTCAGGTGACATGCTTTAACAACCTAACAAAATAAAAAAATTTATAAAAACAAATTTTGATTGCAATAGGATAAAATATCATAATTAACTAAAAATATATAAGAAACTATAAAAAAATGGGTTGAAATGGTTGAATTTCATGATGTTAAGGCAGTCCACTGTGTTGAATAAATCGAAAGCTCAATGAGATGAACGTGCTACCACCCCTGGAGTTAGTTGATTTTTTCAAAGAAGATTAAAAAAAGTTAAATAAATCATTTAATAATAATATATAGTCTGAAAAACTTATGTATATTATATATCAATTTATATATAATACAAATTAGTTGAAAGAAAAATGATAAATATATCAGTTAATTAGCTTCCTTAAACTCCCCAAAAAGTCAAGTG
This sequence comes from Vachellia pachyceras, assembly GCA_025593235.1. Lineage (NCBI taxonomy): Eukaryota > Viridiplantae > Streptophyta > Magnoliopsida > Fabales > Fabaceae > Vachellia > Vachellia pachyceras. The sequence continues at coordinate 2,026 of JANTPZ010145912.1, read as the reverse complement.
GTTTTTTTTTATTAAAGACTGATAGTACTATTGCTTATGATTTAACAATTTAATCATTTAATAATTTGTGGTTGCCAACATATAATAAATTATTGATTTAATTATGAATAATTACTATGAGATTATAAGAAGAGGATTTAATCACTCAAAAGTACTATGATAACAATTGAGAATAATCCAATTGACAAGTTTCAGTATAGAAAATAACAATATATTTATCATACTCACTTGTTATTATGATTTTTTAATATATATATATATATTGAATTCCTGTAACAATTCTGCCTATTTTGTAACACCCTCTAAATAAAAATAATTAATTAATTGTTGTACTTAAAATAATAGTGAATAAAAATGCATGTTATCCATAAATTATAAATAAGCTTTCTGGCCGGATATGATGTAGTAGTTGAACCTACTTTATGTTTGTTTTGTAGTTATTTCTTTACGATAATAACAACAGAGTTTTTGTTTCCTTATGATTATTCCATGCATTTTATAATATTTATGATTATCAATCTGCGCAGCCCAACTTGTCCCATAAACCAAATCATAAATAAATAGACTATGTTACTTAAAAATATTTTTTAGAGAGTAAAAATATTTTTAAGTAATTTTTAAATTGTCTATGCCTGATTGACCCATGTAAACCTATTTCCATATGGGAATGATATAGAATGCCAAGGATATTTAATTAGGTGCATCCTTTTGTATGCGAGAGGAATATCACATTGTAACATGTCACAGTGGGTAGATATCCGACAATATATATCTTGCCAAATAAATGTATTGCTTATTGTAATATGTAACAAATGTATATATATGGTTGATCTATATATATTTGATCAATACACACACATATGTATAAAAGTTAACAGTGAGGATTATATTAATTCATAAATTTAATTAGTAACATGTAGCAATCTTGTATAGGCTAGATATCTGACGACATTTATCCATACATAACTCATTATCTGAATATTTTTTGAACCATCCGATACTTTTTTAGCAACACATAATACTATTTTAAACTAATTTTTGAAACATCTAGTACTATAAAATATTTTTTTTGTAGCACTTAGCATCATAAAGTGAGTATATTTGGTGCTATTGAAAAATATCTTAGAGCATTAGGTAGGTGTGGATTATTACATTACTGAATGTTATTAGGAAAATACTTCAGGAAATTATTACATGCTACTTAACCTTTACTATAACACTTCATTTGTTCAGATGATGTCATTGTGAAATAGTGGCATTTTTTTTAATGTTAGGTTTGTTTGTTTTTGGTATAGTGGCATTTTTTTTAATGTTAGGCTTGTTTTTTTTTTGTGGGTGATAATGCTAGGTTCATTGTGCACATTATACATCTTTTTAAGTCAAAGTTTAGCAAGACATCACGTTGAAGCAGCCAGCAAAAAAAAACTATAAAAGTTTAGCAAGACATCATGTTGATAGCTGCACCTAACTTATTAAAATTATTCACATTTTCATAAATTATACTACCTCCATTCTTTAATATATGAGTTAATTAATTTTTTTTAAGAAGATTAAGCAAGCTAATTTAATTGATATATTTACTATTTTTTTTCAAACTAATTTGTTTACCTTATAAACTGATATATAATTTAATGATACATATAAGTATTTTTAGAATATATGCTATAACTAAATAATTTATTTAACTTTTTTAATCACCTAAAAGGAATCAATTATCTCTTATATCAAAGACAGAAGATAATATATGTGAAGTATGAGTTTATTTTTCATTTTTTGTGGATAATATACACATTTTTTAATTTTATATTAATAATCATATACATTTTTAAATAATCCCCCCTCTCTAGTCTTTGTGAAATTAAGGTAGATTCTTTTTGTACGTTATGGCGAAAATGACAGATAATGAATGATTCAATTGTTATTGAGTTTTTTTTTATATTTTATGATTAATTAAACTAGGGATTTTTAGCCTCAAGTCCTATAGAAGGAAGTTATTTATGAAAATGTCTCAAGAGGTTGTCAATGA
>JANTPZ010145904.1:0-15340 GCA_025593235.1 Vachellia pachyceras | reverse complement strand
ACCATATTAAATGTTGCATCCCACCGAGGAGTTGAACCCAGTCTCACATCTGTTCTTCGGGTTAATTCCTCAAGTTCTACCTCTACAAATGTCTGCAGATCCTTTTCATCAGAGTTGTTTTCTAAAAAGCCACTGGATGTACCATTTAGTTGCCTTTTGGAAGGGCTTCCCTTGAAGCAACTCCTAGAAAGTTTATTTGCTGAAATCACTCTAACATATATAATGCCTCCAACAGCCTTTTTCCTCAAGTCTGCTGTGGGCAAGGAGATACAACGGCGGCGAGGTTCCACCATGGTTTTAACCAAGGTGTCAGTACAAAGTTTAACCTACATAAAAAGAGAGTGTAAATGTAGAATTAGCTTGAAACTTGACAGTCAGCAAATGTGGTTGAACATGAAAAGGATGTAAGTTTAACAGACAGAAGGTCTTAGTTTGACATAGAAATCAGCATTATGGAAATAGTTCCACAAATGATGCTGTCCCTAAATGCAAAGTAATTTATGTTTCTTCTTCTCTTCTTTGATGCAGACATGGACTGATCTTTTAGTGAATATAGATAAAAATTATACAAGCAGTCCTTATATTAAAAATAAAAGCGAATGGAAACACATCTCAATGAACTTGAGTATCAGACTGAAATCAATTGAAGTAGAGAATCAGGATTAATATCTAGTCTGCAAAGCCATTTCTAAAAATTTGACATTGAACCAAAAGCATATTGTACTTTCTACAACAGCACAATAAAAGACAGTTTAACAGACCGAACGTGAAAGAATATGCATTTTCTATTCCTTCAAAAAATATGAAAGAGACACACCAGCCAAGAAGAAACACCAGGCAACTCAGTAGCAGGCAGTGATTGGCTTCCACCACTTCCAAAGGCAACTCCTATCCTCACTTCAGGGGTTGATACAAATGAATATAAAAGTGCTTTACCATCTAGAATTGGGGTAACGAGAAGCTGAAAAATGTAAATGAATGATCAGAAGAACAATATAAATAGGCCACACCAGTTCCTCAATGAAGCTACAGTACAAGGGACCAAAAGCTAGAGGCACTTGGAAAACAAGTGATACAAATTACGCTTGTTTTTGTGCCTCCTACTTTGCCTCGTGTAAGCTTCATTTCATGACAAGATAACCTTCGCACTTCAATTTAGAGAAAATGAGGATGCTTTTCACTTACATCACCATTGATATGAAGACTGTTCACCACAATCCTAGCAGTTCCTATCAAAGGCTTGGCAAGCTTAGCAAACATCAAAATACTCATTTCATTTGCGTCCCAATCAAGGCCCAGTCTAAGGACTCGCTGTCAAAAACCAACAAAATATAAGAATCTCAGACATTTGGAACATATCAGAAATTAAGGGACAAAGCTTAGATCCGAACAAAGAAGATGGAGAATTCCAAATACGAATATTAAGGTGCCATTTGATGGGTATAATTCATCAACATCAACTTCTAAGACATTCTGCTCATAGGTAGAAAAGGATGTTCAAATTTTCCTATACATGAATCTTTTATTAAATCCTAGAATCATGAATCTAACATTTAATTCACAAGTAGTCCTCTATATTTTAAACTTTGTCTCTCAAATTATTCTTTGTACTACAAAATAAATATTAAAAAAGCCCTTGGTGATGATGTCAACATAGATGAAGACAGGCACACATCCTTCCCTCCCAATAACATTCTCCATTAAATACCAAAGATGGTATATGCAGATGATATCAGAAAGTAAAGCAAGATAATACCTGATCACCAATAGTTAACCATTGCATCCCTTGTAGACCCAAGGAAGGAGGGCTAGATCCAAGTGAAAACTCCTGCAGCTCAACCCTTTCCTACATGACAGATTGCTTCAGTCCAATACACATCTACTAAAATTTCAGCATAATTTGATATTCAAACTGTTTAGGTCAACAAACATGAAATCTTTCCCAATGGAAAGATGAATGTCACTTACTATGAGTTTTGGTTTTCGCAGCTTTAGACGTTTCTGCACACACAAAAGAAAGAACATGTAATTAGTTCACCTATCAATTTAAAATGAGGGTATCAGCTGTGTTGAAGAGAAAGTAGATCATGATCTTGAATAGGGCAAAACAAGTTAAGGTCACCATTTACTGATATTAGTGTTTTATGGAAAATCTGAAATTTCATTTTTTGAACTGAAGCAGACTCTAAAGTGACCTAATTTAGCCATGGATGGAAGAATATGCGATAAAGGGACCATGAAAAACTAGCAATCTGAGTAATGGGAATAGGTGATAATATACATCAATCATCAATGTAGTAACTAAAAAGGGAAAAGAAGTTTCACCTCAACTATATCTGATAATCTTGCTGAAAGCTTTGGGTTTAAATAGTTGGACCAAACCTCTGTCGATAGTTTATTCAGCCACTCACAGTGCTCCAATGGTGTTGATGGCTATAAGTAGAAGAATTGAAGTCAACTTCATAAAGCTCTTTGTGAAAGCAAAAGAGAGTGAGAAGGGGATAAGATACCGAGATGTTCAATACGACTCGCTTCCATCTCTTATTTATGTCCTCGACAAGTTGTTTGCGTTGATAATTCCCATACTGCAAATATAAGAAAAATATCTCTCATCAACTGCTGATATTAATATTAATTGACCAAAAGAAGATAAATTTTCTTATATCATATACATTGAGACCTTTCAAAATCTGAAACAGAATTTAAAATTTTCATTTATTCAACTAATATCAGTTTTGAGTAGAAGCTCCTCCATAGTCCATACAATGGAAGTCAGCTAAACACATTAACAAACACGAGATCAGGTACTCAAGAATAAGTGCCTGTGCCATCATCATTTATGTTATTTTAGGAAATGCTCCACCAGACAATTGCAGACTTGAGAATAATGCTTCGATTACTCATCTACACAGCCCAACTTCCCAATAGATTTTGCATCACCAAAATATCAACAGCTGCCAAGTTTTTATTCACTTCTTGATAAATTTATAATCTAGTTGACTTAGCAAGCACCCAATTAAGCATCAATAATATTTCGTTCAGCTGTAGTAAAAATAAGTTCATAACAGAAGCATACGGTAGAAAGACAACTTGCTTGTAGAGAAAAACGGGGAAGCAGGGAAGAGACTAATCAGTTTAATTCTCAAACCTATGGTCATGACTCGACTGAAAAATTAGGCAAGGCAGAGCTGAAAACTTTTCCGCCTCACCTCTGCCTCCACATGAAAATCCCGGATTAAAAATACTATTTAGTGGTTGCCACATATCAGAAATAGATGTAAACAGGCCCAATTAAAAGCACACTAAATCTATAGTACAATCTTTTAGACGCAAGTAGAACTTCAAAAGAGGTATGAACAGAGGGAGGGAGGGACTAGAGTCTGCACCTGAATTGTTAGCCACACAGCTAGAGCAAGAGGAACCCAATTGGACAACGAGAATGCCCATCTCTCGATAACCCAAGCAACCAAAATCAGAGGAATGAAGAAAAGAATTTGGGGCTTCTCTTCGTGAAGATAGTTAAAGAAGTTAATAGCTGCATCTTCAACGTTGAGAAGCAACTTTCTTTTTCTGCTCATTGTAGTAATCAAACTGATTTGTGATCTCTGATATTGTATTTTAATCCTGCATCCACCATCAGAGTATCGTGCCTATGGCGGTGAAGAAGGAAGAGAGGAAACAGAGGTGGAAGAAATCTAAGCAAGGAGATATTTCTGAGTTGACGAATATTTTGAAGGCTAACAGGAATAGAAGTACATGAACGGAAACTGACAATGAGGAGTCTTTTGGGATTTCCATTTTGACGAGGGAAGAAGGATGAAAAATAAGCTTCCTGCCACGAGGTGAAAATTCCTCAAAAGCATCGTTAAACGTCAAAAAGGATAAAAATAATAATTACCGGAACATGTAAGGACGTACCATGGGACTGTGCGCGAATGTGTAATAATAGCAAAAGCACCATTAAAAAAAATTATTTTTTAAAAAAAGTAAAAATACCAACAAAGACTTGTGAGGTTCCCACTGCAATATTGACTTTTCTTCGTCCTCCGGCCAGCTGCGATTTATTTATATTTTATTCATAATATAAAAATTACCCGGATATGGAAATCAATGTCGTCGTCATCACTATCATCAATGATGACGATATAAATATAACGAGGTGATCAGCAAGCCACGACGAAAACTATTCTTCAGGCGATTTACTAATATATTTATTATTTTTTAAAATTAATTTAATTGATTTATAAATTTATATATAATAAAAAAAATTATGTGTAAATATTTGATAATGTATATAATGGCAGTGTAATATGACCATTTTTAGGTTAATTCTTGCTGTTAGTAGAGTGCAGAGATGATAGGTAAGTAAAATATGGTGCATGTTTGGGAACACCGTTTCTCAAACGATGCACACATTCCAATATAAAATCATCTCGAAATCTGTAAAAATCATCTTGAAATTTATTAAAATCATCTCAAAATCCATAAAACCATCTTGAAATTCGCAAAATACCTCGAAATCTGTAAATTCATTTCTCCCAACGGACTTCTCAAACACACCCAAGGAGATTGGAGAAATTTACATATACACATGTACATTGTGTTTAATAACCACCATACAAAAAACACACATGTGGTCGATCATATTTAGTGTGTTTGGATAGCCCGTTGAGAGAACGGACACAGATTCTGAGATAAATATGTGAGAGAAGTTTTATCTTGGTAGGCGTAGGAATGACTTTTGGATGCCCAAACGAGCTATCCAAACATAGCTATTATTAATTAAGGATATCATCATTAGTGCACACTGTGATTGTCGCCTTTTTGTAAGTATTTTTAAAGCGAAATCTCGCAACTCGCAGACTTCAAGGGAGATTAAAAAATAATTAGAAGTAGTTATCTCTACATATCGATCAATTTTGTTTTTTTTTGAAAACTTATATTTGAAACTAAACATATACTCATGTCGGTTCAAAAAGCTCTAGTTTTGAAACGTACATAATTAGAAACAAAAGCTCTAGCTTTGTTTAAAAAACTGGGAAATCATTTATTATCTACTCGATAACTTTTTTTTTTCATTTAAGAGCTCGAATATCGTCAAAACTTGATTTTTCAGTTTGAACATGTTTACTTTTAAATGTAATTTTTTTTAAAAAAATTATCCAAACATATTTTTCTTATTTTTTGTTTTTAAAATTACTTTTAAAACCAATTTTGAAAACAAGAAAATAGAAATAAAAACAAATACGTCCATAATTTTTTTTGTTATTTACAAGTCAAATCATTAATTTTCATATACATATATACTCTTTAATTCTTAATATAAGCTTCATATTTTTTGACCCAAAAAATATAAGATTCATCTTGTCATTTAATTTTTCATTAAAATTGATCTTACATTGAAATGGATATAGTAACTTTACCATTTATTTATTATTGAAAGACTTTATTCTCATTAAATATAATATATATTACAACAAATCTTTAATATAAGAGCTATTTAACTTTTTTTAAAAAAATTTAAAAAGGCTAAATAAATAATTTACTTATAACATATATTGTAAAAATAATTATTTGTATCATTAGATTATATATCAATCTACAAGTCAAATGATAAATATATCAACTAATTATCTTTTTTAATTTTTTAAAAAATCAACTCGCTCTGTTAAAAATAATATGTGTTATTAAATACCGGTAGAATTAAAATATTATTAAATGAATCAATTATATTTAAGCTTCTTTGTCGTGAGACGCTTGTCATGTTTTGAGCGGTGGAAATTCATCTGAAGTAGAGCTGGCGAGGTATCCGATAATTTCGGAAGAATTAGAGTGGGGATTGAAGCACAACGTAGGGGGTGCCGTCTTGGGCTGCATGCTCCTACTTTGGTGATCTCAAGCCTAGTCCTTTGTGCAGCCTGCTTCAGTTGAGCACTCCCATGATGCTTCCTTCATCAACTGTTCCTAATTATCCCTACAAACACTGTTTCGTCTACTTCTTTCTTTTTTTTTTGTCGTATTTATCCCTTTTTTTTTTTTTGCCAACTAATCATTGTGCTCATTTGGGAAGGTGGTAGAAAAATACTTTTATACAAATCAAGATAAATATATGAAGAAAATTATCTCGATTTACGAAAAAACACTAATGAATGTGCTTTTAGGGAATATGGAAGTTTTGACAAACATGCCCGTTAAGTCCTGATGAATAACCTTAATTCATGTGAAGTTTTAGGGCTTGTTTGGAAACTCTTTTCAGAATAGCTTCTACAGATTTCAAGGTAAAACCTAGGTTTTGGAAAATAGCTTTTACAGATTCTGAGGTAAAACCTAGGTTTTGAAAAGTGATTTAGGGCTTGTTTGAAAGCTATTTTGAAAATAGTATTTACAGATTCCGAGGTAAAACCTGAATTTTGAAAAGGTGATTTGTGTTTGAAAAATTATTGTAATAATAGCTTTTACGGATTTCAATGCAATATTATAATAAATAATTTATATATGAAAAAACATATTTTAATAATATATTTACAAATAATAAAAATGATAATAAGTGCAAATGGGTCAATGTGACCGTTGTTGCCCACCACGCCTACTGAAGATATCAATCATTTTTTACTTGCGTAGAACCTTCTCCCAGCTCATAAACCTGTAATGCATACGAAATCGACGGTAATTTCCATATCCTGCTTTATGGTCGAGATTCTACAAGGTGAGAGGACAAGACGGAGGCACACGACTGATCTTGCAATGAATGCACAAGACGATGGCTGCAGAGAGTCGTTCACGGCCGAGTCCGTTCAACATGGTCAAAGGCGAAGAAAACAGTCCAACATGTAAATTTTCAGATGAAGCAGAGGCAGGACGGAGAGAGAGAGGGGGAGACACAGGACGGAGAGAGCGAGATAGGAGGGAGTGAGCTCATGTGACAGAATAGCTTTTTCAAAATATACGTTTCAAACCGAAGTTTTGTAACCAAAATAGTTTTTTTTGAAAATTTTTTGTATTTGAACAAGGTTTTGGATGATGCCAAACAAGCCCTTATGTTTTATTAGATTTTGGATGATGCCAAACAAGCCCTTAGATTTTGAACAAATCTAGATTTTGGATTCCGAGGCAAAAAAGTGGGTAGGAAAGAGGAAAGAGAAGAAAAAAAGGTATGAAAGAGAAAGAAGAAAAAACGTAGGAAAGAGGAAAAAGTAGGAAAGATAAAACCTAGGTTTCAAACTAAGATTTTGTATCCAAAATAGCTTTTCAGAAAAAATTGTGTACTTAAACAAAACTTAGATTTTAAAACCACACATAGGTTTCATAATGAGTTTCTAAACAAGCCCTTAATGATAAATGTGGAATGAAAATATAATGGCATACTTTATACTGAAACCACATAATTTATTATTAAACTTTTAAATAATTAAATCCTGTTATAAAAATAAAGAAAATTGGATAGAGATGGGCAAGACAAGAGAGAATTGGGGAAGAAATAAAAAGTGATTCTTATTCATATATGACCATTCCATGTGTATTACAGAGTCTCTATTTATATGTCTACATCCTCAACCCTAAATTACACGAAATAAATCCCCCTTAATTATACAATATATAACATTTGAGTTATGAAATAAGAGTTCCTAAAAATCATTCATTGTTGTAACTAAATCGTGTCATTCCCTTTAGAGTGAAGAATACTATCAATACCGTAAGGAACAATTTTTTTCTTTACATACATGTACATACATACATATATATATCCTGCAGCGCCACCTAAACATTGGGATCAGAAGAGAAATTGCCTGTGATTCACAATTCAATTTTTTTAACCATAAGGACTATTCTGATCTTTCTACTGCCTCATTTGGTATGCAGAATTGATTTTGATGAAAATGTAAATGGATATGGAGATGGAGATGAGTTTTAAAATTACGTTTGGTATATCATGGAAATGAAGATAGAATCCATATCTTTTTTATGAATGTTGATTTTTTTTTAAATGTAACAAAAAAGACTATTTTGCATAAGGGAGGATATTTTGGTCCAAAAAAATTGGACTCCATGGAATCCAAATGAATTCCATAGGTTTGGGTATGGAATTGAAATTGGATATTTAGGTGGAATTGAATTCCACAAGGAATTGTAATTCCATCATACCAAACATGCCAACATCATGGAATTCAATTCCAATTCCATTTCCACCCTCCCATTTCCACCATACCAAACGAGGCATACAACATTGAAAATTCCTAATATGACCTCTTGGTCTCATTATGGATTTATTAAAATTGGAGGCCTAACCTTGATTCTAATATTTTTAATAGATTTAATTGGAATTCTCCTTTTATTGTGCTTGTTTGGGAACACCATTTTTCAAAAGGTATACACATTTCAATATAAAACCATCTTAAAATATGTAAAAACCATCTCAAAATTCATTAAAATAATATCGAAATCATAAAACTATCTTGAAATCCGCAAAACCATCTAAAATCCGTAAACTGCTTTTTCCCCAAACAAGCCCATTGTATTGTATGTCATTAGCATATATTTAATTTAGAAGCAGTACTTTATTGCATGTCATTAGTTTTAGTAAAATCTAAATTATAAATTCACACACTCACACACACACATTACAAGTTAAAGGTTAAGGATCGTGAAATCACTAATCAGTTAATTTTACCTTATACTTAGAAAAGGAAGGAATAAGAATATAAAAAAAGAACATAGGAAGAGTTATATATAGAAAATGTCTTCTAAAAAAAAAAGGAAATGCACCCATCCCAATTTCTTGTTGAGTGCATCTTTCAGTTTTCCTTTTAGAAAACAATTTTTTTCACGTACCAAACATTTTTCATGTTTTAATTATCATTTAATCAAAACAATTCATTTTTCTAACTAACCAGCACAATTTCCCTAAATCATGTTCTCTTGAACACAATCATAATAAAATAAAATTAATCACATATGTATATGAATTTGGGAAAATCTTTATTAAATTCAGTCAAAATACCAAAATCTTAATTAAGACCTACACTTTTATCTACGTGTGATTAGGGATTTTTGAATTGGATGATTTTACCAGTATGCTTTGAGAGAGTGCTTTGTTCCAAGTGTTCCAATAATTCCTCAATTCTACGTAACTCAATTACAACCTCTGTTACTACCTTAACAATAATACCATAATAAGTAATAGGAAAATTTAGTCTTAGGTCCCAAATAAACAACTTATTTATGAAAAGGTCCCATGGATGAAAATATTTATTTGGAAGTCCCAAGGCAGGACCTCATGTTGTCAACGTCAGCGTATGTTGTTGTACTTCTCGGCACATGGCGTTGCCATTATCGGCACATGGTGTTGTCATTACCATCGCACATTGTGTTGTCAACACTAGCGCATGCTGTTGTTGATATAAGGACCTCATGTTGTCGATTGGACCTTTTCGTAAATATTTCCATCCATGGGACCTTTTTGTAAATAAGTTACTTATTTGGGACCTCAGAATAAATTTCCCTAAGTAATAACTTGTTTAAAAAAAACAATAGCAAAGTCACTTACACTTGGGGCTTATCAAGTGTTTTTTGTGCATTGTCAATCTCTTTGTTTGCTATACATATACACATATGATCACTTCTCTCATTATACTGAAACATGTTTGCAATTTCCGCATCTTCAACAAGATTTATTATGATCTTCTCATTAAAGATCACATTATATTTTATCTCGTTATTATTATTGCTATCAATGTCAATCCATGGTGATATCATTAATTTCATTTCTTCAACTATCATGCCTCTCTTATAATTTTCACCCCTTCACTCCCTCCATTACATTGAGTCTGACCTTCAACATCCCTCACAAATTGTCCAACTTCATAAAAAAACAAAATAGTTCTTTTATTGATGCTAACCTTGAAAATGGAGTGGGAAAAACGGGTTGGGCCCGCCTTTAGATGGCGGCTCGGGCTGATTCCAGCCCGCCACCACTAACTTGTTTTTATTTTTTTAAAAAATATATATATGTGTTATTTTTTTATTTTTTTATCTCAATATTTTTTACAACGAAAAAAGTAATATTAAATTCTATTTTTAAGAAATTATTGAACACTTATTGATAGGATTGGAAACATAATCATATAATTATGCAATCTTATAGAAAAAACTTGGTAAAAAACAAAAAAATGATTTATTTAATAAAAAATATTTTCTGACTGGTTGGCGGGCCGCCAGTGCGGGTTCGGGCTGCGATTTCGCAGCTCTTTTTATTGGTGGGCTACAGCGGGCTGATCCGCCTAGCCCGCCAACCCGCACGGGCCAGCCCGCCAACCCGTGGGCTGGCCCGTTTTACCAACCCTACCTGAAAAGATGTCATTTTTAATGCCTACCTACAACAAACAAATTAATTTATTTAGCTGTTAAGTTTAATTAGATTGGGATTATATCAATAGAAAAATTATTTATAATCATATTGTTCATAAAAAAAACAGTTCAATTCATAGTGTCAAATGCATCTAATAATTAAAGAGAATAGAAAAATTACAAGAAAAATAATAAAATATGTGTAGCATAATATGATGAATGTCAAACCACTGTAATATTAGACGAGCATGAGATGAAGAATAGCAGTGTTTGCCATCACTTCCTGAAATCTAGGATTTATTTAAAAATCAGGTTTGAAATCTAGGTTTCACAGAATCCGAGATAAAAATTAGGTAAAAATGAGGTTTCACAGAATCCGAAAAGTGATTTATGTTTGGGAAGTTATAGCTTTTACGGATTCCGAGGCAAAAAAGTGAATAAGAAAGAGGAAAGTAAGAAAAAGAAAGAGATAAAAAGTAGGAAAGAGAAAAGAGAAAAAAGTAGGAAAGAGAAAACCTAGGTTTCAAAAAATTGAAACCAAACGAGCCCTAGGTTTCATTTCAAAACCTATGTTTTAACCCAAAATTCAGGGTTTGTCCTCCAAGTGTAAAATTTTTTCTAAAAAGTTACAAATCCTCGGTTTGAGACCTAGGTTTTGAAACCTAAATTTTCTCTTTCATACTTTTTATTTCTTTCTTTTTACTTTTTCTTTATTTCTCTTTCTTCTTTCCTACTTTTCATTCTTTCTCTTTCTTCTTTCTTACCCATTTTTTTGTTTCGGAATCCATAAAAGCTAATAACTTCCCAAACATAAATCACTTTTCAAAAATTATGTTTTATCTTGAAATCTGTAAAAGTTATTTTTTAAAATCTATTCTCCAAAATTTAAATTTTAACTCAAAATCCGTAAAAATAATTTTTAAAATAAGTTACAAACAAGTCATATTCTTACTCCACAGAACAAGGCAACGGAATTTATAACTACATGTGGGATTGTGTCAGTGATAAACGCGATAAGATGGGTTCCTTATCCTTATCCTAATCTTTGTACTGATTGACTTTTTTCTGGGTAAATAAAAAAGTTTTTGGAAAAATTATTCGAATGTCATAAACAATAGAATTAACCATAATATGATCTCAAAAATTTATGAAATTACCATAAGATCCCAGGAGTAACCGCTGAGGTTGTTAATGAATGCTGGTAAGGTTGTTAATTATAATTTCAGTGGCTACTCTTAAAACTTTATAGTAATTTCGTGAATTTTTGAAACCATTTTATGGTTAATTCTGTTATTGGAACCTTTGCTAATTTTTTTTACCGAATTTGCAGATGTGAACAGTTGTTTTCTTTTAATCATCCTAAGTGCATCGTGCCAAAAGGTTTAGGAGAAATTGTCAAATCCTATCCTAATTATTGTTAGAAGTTCACCAAAAGTTGAGATCTCAATTATGCAATGAGACGTGGATTATAAGTTTAGGGTTAAAATTATATGAGAATTTCAAATTAAAAATTAGACATAGACCTTCAATATTTTTATTTTAAATCACATAGATGTATTATAATTAACCTTTTAAAAACATTTAAGTGCATGTTTTGGGAAACACTTTTTTCTAACGGTATGCGTAAGTCAAGAAAAATGTATGCGAATTAAGATCTTGATATTAAGATCTCGAAATCTGTAAAAAACATCTTGAAATCGGTAAAATATCTTGAAATCCGTAATTCCTTTCTTCTAACGGATTCCTGAACACATACTGCAAATCTCTAATAAGGTTATTAGATATTAGTAAAAATGTATGCGAATTAAGATCTTGATATTTTGATTGTATTTAATTAGCTCCGTTTGGTAAGTTCGTTGGCACAACGGGTACGCTTACCGAGACACTTTTCCTCTTACATAAACTACATCGGAATTTGTGTCCGTTTTCCAACGGGCTATCCAAACGGAGCTAATAACGAATTTTGAGTAAGTCAAGTTGTACTAAAATGGATAAATAGTGGTTGTCAAACACGTTTAAATATTTGGTTCAAAAAATATGTTTACATATTAAGTTAATATATTTGTCACATGGATCATTAAAAAGTATTTTAAAAAACTCAGTAAAATAACTTGTTTGCTACCTGTTAATTAAGCACCTTTTTTTTTATGGATTCCCCCCTAATTATACAATTAATTTCAGATAATATTGAATCAAGTAGACACGTCTATATCAAAGACTATAGTTAATTATTATCAATTTATAATAAAGTAGACACGTCTAATCAAAATTACTTATAGTTCAACTGCTAACTAATTACTCATCAATTTAGCTGTAATAGAGTAACTTGACTAACTAGAGTTAATAAACTAAGCCGATGATTCATCCATGATAAGTGATAATGACAGAATTAGTTGATTTAGTAATAATCATTTTAACACATCAAATATTTAAAGCTAAAATATACTTTTAATCCTTTATGTTTGTGTCAGGTTTCACTTTGATCCTTTAAGTTTAAAAAGTACACTTTTAGTCCTTCAAACTTAACGCCGTTAGTCTCTCCTAACGAAAATTGCTGACTCATCAAACTTAACGTTGTTATTTTAGATACTTTTTTATTTTACACAATTTAAAATATCAAATTTATTATATTATTAAATTATAATTAAAATGTAAGTATGCTTTGTCAATGTTTTATTGCATATTTATTGATTAAATTTGATGAGTCAGCATTTTCCGTTAAGAGAAACTAACGGCGTTAAGTTTGAGGGACTGAAAGTGCACTTTTTAAACTTAAAGGACCAAAGTGAAACCTGACGCAAACATAAAGGACTAAAAGTATACTTTAGCCAATATTTAACGCCCAAATCATTTAATATGAGTGATAACTAAATTAAATTGTAATTAAATTGCTCATAACTGACCTTACTTCTTGGACGTAATGACTCACCGCTGAACTGCATGCCACGCTAGATTTTTATAAGAGTTATATAAAAGGTTTACTTTAATTCTAAATATAATATCCTCTTTTAAATTTATAATATTCTCTTCAAAAGTATCTCTAATTATACATGTTAAGAGACTTTGTATCACAAGTAATTCTAGTGAGGGTGGAAATAGATTAGGATTTAACTAAATAGATATGAGTGTGTAATGGGGCTAAATCTTGAGTTTGAGCCTATACATATATACAAACTCTTTTTAGACTTGTACTTGAGCCTCCAGAAGGTATAGTCTAATTTAAAGCTTTTTTAAGGATTTATTTATAATGTGTACTTTTAAAAAGATCTCATTGAAGCAGAACGGGGAAGAGGAAAGGGATATGAAAAGAAGAGAGAGAGAATAGATGAGAGAAAACAGCAAGAATGGGTAAGAAGCCAGACGTGTAGAGGAAGGAGAGAATTGAGAAGAGAAAACTTAATATTATTTAAATCATTAAACGTACAATACAAAAGAGTTGAAGTTCTGTTTATAAGCGTCAATCTAATCATAGAAATTAATAATAAGAAAATCAATCAAAATAAATGCCCATTAAATTAAATCAAAACTGTATTATTAAATATAAAATTAAATATAAGATATTAAATAACCGTCTTGAAAACTTTAAATCTACGATTTTGAATATGATATTTCGTTAATTTTATAGATCCTCCTTTGGGAATGATTCCCATCACTCATATTTCGAGCCTTGAAGAACATAAATATACTTTAAACTTATTAAAGCCTACATTTTATGTAGACTTCTATACCTATATTTTTTTGACAAATAGAAGGCTTTAAAGACTGCGTGTAATCAAACAAACAGGCTTGTAGGCTAAGACTTTAAAAAGAAAGGCCTAAGCTATTTAAGCAAGCAAGCCTTTGAAATCAAAGTTCAGGTGTGGAAGCGATTAGAGGCTTGCTGTCTCCTTATATAAGACTTGACTAATTTTAAGTGAATGAATGAATTAAGTTTTTTACTAAAAAAAGTTTAAATAGGGCTGAAACTTTTTTTTAAAACAAGTTATGCCTCACTATACTTTAATCAAGCCATGTTGTAAGCCCCTCTTAAAAGTATGATCTATTTCAATGGATAGTTTGAATGCATATGGAATAAGGATATTTTAGAAAAGTTAATACTTAATTATTATAGATAATCACCTTAGCTAATTTTATTAATTAACATCCTCAAATAAATTATTTAGGTCAAATGGGAAAAAAGAATAAAGAGATGATGTAATCTGGACATTTTAATTATTGTTTTTTTAACCTTATGGTTATACAAAAAGTTTACTCCATCCGTTTTAAAATGTTTTTAACTTAATAAAATATCTTTGAATACCTTCTCACTAACTTTATAATGCACAAGTTGGTGTGTTGATAAAAATATAGGGTGAAAATAATATCCTAATTCTAGTGAAGTTTAAAAATTCAAAACTTAGTTCCAAATATATTATAAAGCAGCTGTAAATTTTTTTTTTAAGAAATAGTTTAGCCAACAAATGTTAGTCTAATTCTTAATTACCCATAAGATCATGAATTTAAATCACACTACCAACGTGAGGATCTTTGTTGGTGGACAATTTATAAGTACCTCTCTAAACTCTCTTTAAATTTAGAGGTATACCCTAACTCCGATGAGTCTCGAGATTCAACTGATATCTACAAAGAAAAATTAGTTTAGTCTTATTGTAAACAGAAAAAAACATTTAAAATGTAGAAAGTATAAATTGTTGTGAATTAAAAGTAAATAAACAAGAGAAGAAAAGAGAAACTTTGAGAAGAATGAGAAAGTTTGAGAGGAATTCTATTCACTTTTTTGAATGTGTAGAATGTCATGTACAAAACCCTATTTATAGGTCTCTAGGTGTGACCCCCAAGGGTCATGAGTAATGAGTAGAACAATAAATAGGGATGAATATACATCATGAATCTTTGTTCATACATTGTGAACCTATGTACATGCATTGTAACCCTTTGTACATTGAATACCTTTTTAGTTTCTCAACAATAATTCATGTATAGTATTTATGGTTTA
>JANTPZ010145891.1:2558-17205 GCA_025593235.1 Vachellia pachyceras | reverse complement strand
AACAATAACATCAGGCTTCTCAAGCCTTTACAAAGGGAATCACACTCCCCCTCACGATTTGCACTATAACAGAGACCAACATGCTCTGCTTTCTCAACTCAAACTCAGCCCAACAATCTCAAGATCCCAATCTTGAGTTTCTCACGGAAATACAATAAGTTTGGATGAACTGATATACTCTCTCAAAGAGTGGATAGATAAACATTGAAGCTTTCAGGGAAGAAAGTATCAGAGTCCTAAAGCTATGCTCTGTTTTGTGTTCATCAACTCTGTCTTCTTCATCTCTTCTTTCTCTGTTGGTTGCTTCCTCCTATTTATAGATGTTGTCAAAATATGTCCGTTGGAGAAAAGCATTGTATCCGTTATCTCTGTATCAATGCTCATTGTTTTGTATTAATTTCTTCTGTCATATCCTATGTCTGAGAATATGTCTGTTGAGCCCACGCCGGAGATGTGATCAGAAGATTTATTCCCTTTTTGCTAAGTCAAAGCATGAGCATTTATGAGAGCAGGTTAGAGCATTTATGTGACCCAATACTCGAGTGTTGACTCCAAAATTCAATATTTCAAGTGTATACTCGAGTTTTGTTTCAAGTAATGCCATAGGAAACCCCAAAAACTCATCATACTTGATTATTAACTTCCAGAATCAGATTTGAACATCCAAATGAATCTTAGATGAATGGTAACTCAATGTATGATTTTTGAAACATTTTAACATCCAAAATATATTCAAAACCACATCATCCTCCAATTAAAAAAATGCACAAATATCGTAATAAATCAATATGCATTGTAAAATCATTATGCATGGTAAATATGTATTGTAAAAACTTTTTGCATTGTAAAAAACATTTTGCTCTTTTATATTTGACATCATCAAAACTAATCATATCTAACATCGTATTATTATTTGGGTATTATAATGTTAATGTGTAATTAAATGAATTGTGTAGATTGATTTTAATTGGTAATTTAAAGCCTTGAGTTGTGGATTGTGTTGGTATATACCAGTGATTTAGCGTAAAGTATCTGATTCCCATTTATTATGCATGCTTAGGACATGTTTATGGGTAAATTGAGATTTATCGTGATAAAATGCTATCTCTTGGTAAACATTGCACTAATACCATTAAAATACAATGTGAAATTATGGATTTAAAGAAGTGATGTGTTGAAATGGCATTGTGGGTCAAGTTTTCAATAAGATATTATTGTGACTATATTGAAATCTTTGAGCATGAAGTATTTGATTGAATTGTGCTATTGTTCATGCATGTGTGGATTTGTGTGCACATTGATGCTAGAAAATGGTGTATGTGCTTTGCTGAGTAATAGAGGATGTTGATTGAGATGTTGGGAAAGGGGATGAAGTTATTGATGGGAGGCTATTAAAGAGGAAATAAGGGGTGAATATCTAACATGCTTAAAGAGGAAATAAGGATGGAGGATGTTCGACCATACTGTAACACCTCCTATTTCCCCCCTATACCCTCATATTAGATCACTTTTAAACTACTCTTGGGCCTTGGATAACTTAAATTGGGCTTTTTATATGAACTTGAAATTTTAAAAAACGGAAAAACGATGTTACTATTCACTAGCCCATTTTCTAGATTTCTGGCCCAACTTTGAAAATTCATACTTAATTCTAGAAAAATCGAAAGTGAGTGGTTCCAATTTCTAAATTTAGCTTACTATGTGAACTATAGGAAAAAATATTCATTGGTTTAAAAATTTGCCCATTTGAATCAGTTTATTCCAAAATCACGTGCTGTCCAACATTGTGAATGTGCATATTATTACTTTAAACAAGTGTATGATCATACAATATGTGACATGTTCAAACTACAATTTGTAAATGTATATGGCCATAGCATCAAAGCACATTTCATGCACAAATAATCCACTTCAGTCACCACAAAAATCATGCACCATTCACTACCAAGTTTCATAAAACTTAAGTTAGGATTGGGTTAGTAGTCTTGCTAACTTTTTAGCTTAGCTTCCCTTTTCACTTGAACTTTAAATTTCTCTTGGATTACTTCCAAATGTGCTCTTGAAGGTCACAACCTACTAACCATAATACCAAGGCACATCCATTAACTTCATATCATTAATCAAGCAATAATTTATAAAAACGCAACAATACTCCCTCTTGCATTTTCAAGACCCTACAAGTTCAAGAATTGAATTTTATAGTCCTTAATGCTCCTCAAATCCCTTTCCTATTTTTACCCTACACAAAACATCATTTTAAAGCCATTGGAAGCCTTAGAATCATCAAAATCCCACTCCCTCTATTTCTTTTAAATTTTAAAAAAAACAGAGCCTAAGAGGGAAATTTGGGTTTTCAACTTTTGCTCATGAATGATCGTGTATTCTTGCTTCCAAACTCCTTTTCCAGCATTATTTAACTCAAATGCATTTTTCCCTTTCAAGACCTCAAATGGACAACACCTTCCCCAACTCTTAGGGTTTCCAAAATTCCAACAACAACACCCAACAACAACCAAAACAACAACAATTTTTATTAAACTACTCTTGACAACTTAAAGAGAAGCTTGCAACCTTTAATGCCTCTTAAAACCTTTCTTTTTTCCATTTTCACCTTTTGGAAACCCTAGCCACTCATCTTCAAAAAGAGAGACTTGTTCAAGGAATCAAACCATTAGAGAGGTCAAGAAAGATATTGGTTGGGTGCTTGGATCTTTACCTTGTTGGTGTGAACTTGCTCTTCTTCCTCTTGAGAGCAAACATGGTGTCTTCTTTGTCTTGGGAGGGAGAGAACATTTCAGACCATGAGAGAGGGAGAGAGTGACGAAAATTTGAGAGGAAATGGTCACATAAAAGCCCTCTTGAAAAATGAATGGATGAGATGTTTTCTTTGTCACCAAATTTCATCCTTTAATAGCTAGGATTGTGCCACTTGTCAAGCCCATGTGGCAAGTGAAAAAGTTGTCATCATTACTCTCTAGCTTGGGCTCCAAGACTTGGCTAGGCGACTAGCTCTTTGGTTCTTGATCTGGTGGCATGCATTTCCGTAAAGTAACCTTTATCCGAGTAACTACCTTTTTACCTTTCCGGAGACTTTCTCTCTCATGTGGTGCCATTCCCTAGGCCTTCTTGCCTAGGTGGCATCATGTCCTAGCCTAAAGCATCTCTGGGTTTTCCTCGTAACTCGTCAGATTCCTCGATTTGCGTGCAACACCGTAAAAAGTGCTTCCTGCGGCCAATTTGATTTAAGGGCATGGAAAAATTCTATATTTTTCCCTAATACTCTAGCCCTTTTCCGTTCCTCAAAATTCTTCCCGAATTTTTTGTGATTAATTTTCTAAGAAAATCTTTTTTCTAGGCTTTCGGGCACTGTTGTTCTCCGTACTTTGAAACCGCCTGCACTGGATACCGGGTAACAATTTTATATAATACTTTATGACCCAACTAAACTTTTCCAAGTTCGGGTCTTTGGCATTTGAGACTCCTGCTACCTCAAATAATTAGTTCTCAGTCATCCTTAACTTCGAAATCCTTTAATTACGAAAAGGCCATTGCCTTGTCTTACTTCCACTTATTTACGAAGATGCCACTGCCTTCTTATTTCTTTCTTAATTACCAAAATGCCTTCACTTTTTCTACTCTTCCTTAATTCCAACTTTACCCTTTGTTGACTTTTGATATTTTTGACTTTTTGGTCAACTTTGACTTTTGGTTGACTTTGGCTTTTGGTCAACTTTGACTTTTTGGTTGACTTTTGACCAAATTACCAAAATACCCTTATTATTTGATGACGTTTTATGCCCTAAGCCTTTTTAATCAATGATCATTTTACCCTTATCATTTAAGCCAAATGACCATTTTGCCCTTAGGTCATTCTTACTTAAAATCCTTAAGACTTGGACTTAGTCAATCATGATCTTTCTCTTCTAGAGGCATTTTCCTTTCTATATTTCCACATCCATGGCATTAATTATCCCTAATTTACCGTCTTACCCTCTATTTCCACTCACAGGAATATACGGATATTACACATACACCGAATGATCCTAGGCCTGTGTTGTTATTGAGCCCATGACACCCGTGGTTGTGGGAGAGGAATCCATGGATTGAATGTGTGTTCTATGGACCTAGCTGGTCCACATAATTTGAATGGTTAGCATTGTGGATAGCTACCAGTTATATGAGACCGCTATATCCCATGAGTTCAATCAACGGAAATAAGGCGGGGGAGTTACAAGGGAGACACAGTGGTTGCAAAATGTGTTCATGTAGTTGTTGATTTTTGTGAATTTCAGGATCATTGTGATACAAATTCTATAATGATGACAAAATTGATGTTGTTAGCTATTATGTATATTTGTGAAATGTTAATAGCATTGAATATGTGGATTATTTGGAAAAGTGTGTGCTAATTGTGAAATTATTTTTATGTGATTAATTCCCTGTCTCTCTTGACACTCGCTTGTATGCCTTTTAAGTTGGTTTGTTGGTTACTGAGACTTTTGCCTCACCCTGTTATTATCCATTTTCAGGTGAAAGTTCGCATGCTCAGAATTTTGGGAAGGCTCCAGAGGTTTAAATTTTGCTATAATCGAGTATAACATCCTCATTTTGTATATGTGATGTATTGATGTAAATTACCACTATTATAGGGCTCATCTTTTTGTTATTCACTCATTCGAGATTATGGAGGTTGTATTTTGGGAAAACATCCTTTGTCGGCTAAAGGCTTAACATTGTCACTATCATATTATTTTGGTGGATTTTCTGATTTGAGTTTGTGATTTATGTTGAAGCAATAAGGTTATGTGAGCAAAGTTGGGCTTTAAGCCATCGCTTTGAAGTTTATTTTGGAAACTTGAAAGTTTCGTTCCAAATTATTGTTGACCTTTAGGTTAATTTTGCGTTAAAGTGAAGTTTATTAAGTTAAGTAATCGGTCTAGAGAAACCGTTATTACATTTTGGTATCAAAGCACCGCTCTTTTTTCCTTAATCTAACATTACATCACATATAGTGGCAATATACATAATACTCACATATCCTTCCCATTGCTTCTTTTCTTAGCTTATTTGTTTATCTTTCCTGGTGGGTTACATCCTTAGGTGGGGAGAATAGTGGGAACCCGATCAAGGCAATTTGACCTAGCAGGCAATGCCCAGCCTAATCAACTAGGGTTTGCTTAGGCTACTCTTCTTCACTAGTTGAAAGAGTTGGTGGTGAATGCAGTGGATGATAACTCTCCAATTTTTAGTATATCTGATTGAGCTTTTTTTATACCACTTTTGTACTTGAATTTCTAGAGTTTTGATTCAATTTTAGTTCTTAATGACCCTTCTTATGCTTAATTTGAGATTTAGAGTTGTTGATTTGGATTCGTGTGATCTTGGGTGCATCTTCCATGAATAATGATACAATTGTGATTAAATTCCATCATGAGCAAATGATACTTCAAATATTTACTATTTCATTTCAGGAACTGAACAAGAACATGAGGAGACAACTCTGGGAAAGTTCGCCGCAGCGCAATTAACAGTTCGCCGCGGTAAAGTTCAATCAGACAAGTGTGAACCCTTGGGAGAGGTTCACTGCGACAAAACCTCATGTTCACCGCGGCGAATATCACACATCAGCACCAGATTATGCTCCAAAAGGAAAATAAACCTGACCCGCCTTCTTGTATTTGACTATGGACGGTTAGTATAACCTAATTAGGGTAAGTTTCAGAGGGATAGAGAGGAAGGAGGCAGAACACACATGACCCATTTTCTCTCATTTTCTCTCTTCTCACAAACCTAATCTCACCCTTGTCACCATCAATCCACCCATGCACCTCCAATCATCCATTCGGAGCCCAATTTCGCATCACATGAGTAGCTAAGCATCTCCTTTCCTCTTGAAGATGAAGATAGTCTAAGGTCAAAGTTCTATTAGTTAGAACTTATAATTTTTATGTAGATACTTGGTCTTGGTCAAGCCAAACTTGGATTAATTGTGTGTTGAACATGGAAGAGTGATTGAGTTTTATTTGTATTAGTTTTCTACTTGAATTTCCAGAGTCTTAGATTCAATTTTAGCCAATGCATGACCCTTTTGTGCTTAATTGAGATTAGGAGTTGTTGATTTGGATTAGTGTGATTTTGGGTACATATACCATGAATGATGATGCTATTGTGCTTAAATTTCATCATGAACAAATGATACTGCCAATATTTGCTATTTCATTTTAGGAACTCTGTACAAAAGGTAAGAGGAAGCAGCTCTGGAGAATTTTGCTGTGGCATAATTCAAAGTTTGCCGTGGCCAAAGTTCAATCAGTAGGCATGAACTCTTGGGAGAGTTTCGCCGTGGCAAATATCACACATCAGCACCAGATTTTTACTCTAGATGGAAAATAACCTGACTCGACTTTAGAGATCTGACCCAAAATAGTTTTATCGTGCCATTTAGGGTATTTTCAAAGGAGGCTGGAAAGGAGGCTGGAAGAAGGAGAGGAAGGAGAGCAAGGAGAGACGAAGAGAGGCATAGACCACATCCACATTCCTTTTTCTTCACCTTCCACACACACTAAACCCTACTTCCTCCATTTCCTCACTCATGAGGAGCTGAGCATCTCCATCCTCTTGAAGATGAAGTGAGCCAGAGTTCAAAGTGCCAAAAGGGGAGTATTTGCTTTCAATCTGTATTTAGATATAGATTATGTAGATTCCGAGTTGGACTTTGTAATTTGTGTGTAAATGTTTGGTCTCGGTCGAGCCAATCTTGGATTATTGAGTATTGAGTTGTTTTGTGATCGATAAAGTAGAATGGAGTTCATTTTGCTTATTCAATGAAATCTTGTTGTTCTCTTCTATCATCCTAGTTGTGCTTGGTTTTAGAGTCAACAATGTATAGAGTTGATTTTGTCACTTTACGATTTCCATACACACACTAAGTGTTCTTAAAGGATTTCATGGAATGGAGTTCATTTCATGAGATTTCTGACTCAGCGAGTTGTTGGGGTTTTTGATTACGAAACTTAAAGCGAATCCCTAATCCTTTGCGAACTATGATGGCACAACTTGTTTTCAAGAGGAAACCACCATCACATACTCTTTTCACATTCAAATCTGCCTTTACTCTCTTTCTCACTAGAAAATACCAAAAACAAGTTTTATTTTTTAATTAGTTTAGGTACATAGCATAATTTGATTTAAAAAAATGATTGCATTTGCATCGCAAGCTAAGGATTATTGGTATGCAATAGTATCTTCCGGAGAAAATGACCCTAGGGTTGTCCCTGTAAAATATTGGAAATCAAAATTAATATTCCCTAAACCCTAGGGTTGTCCCTATAAAATATTGGAAATCAAAATTAATATTCCTGATCCATTTTCAAGGTTAACCAACGACCTAAGTTTATAATTTGTGGCTTAGTCGGATCATAGAGTGAAGTCTCACTTCTACCTATTCAATGAAATCTTTGTTGTTCCCTTCTATCTTCCTAGTTGTACTTGATTTTTTAGAGGCAATGATGTGTTGAATTGAATTTTTCACTTTGCGATTTTTGAACACACAGTAAGTGTTTTTAAAGGGTTTTATGGAATGGAGTTCATTACATGGAATTTTTGACCCAGCGAGTTGTTGGGGTTTTTGTTACGAAACCTAGTGCGAAAACCAATACTTTCCCTAATCTTTTGCGAACTATGATGGCCATATTCATTTTCTAGAGGGAATCCACCATCAAACACTTTTACACCTTAATTCTGTTTCGCCGTTTTCTCCTAATCCAAAAATACCAAAAAGAAATTTTATTTTGTATTTAGCCTTTAGGCACATATTTATTTTGAATTGAAAACAGTGTTCAATTGCAAAACTAACTTAAACACAAGCTAAGATCTAGTGGTATACAAAGCTTCGGAGAGAACGACCCTAGGGTTGCACCCTGTAATTCTTAGAAATCACAAATCTTTTGATCCTTTTTCAAGGCTGGAGAACGACAAAGTTTTATAATATGTGGTGAAGTCGGATAAAAAATGGCGATGTTACCGGGGAGCTAAGTGCCATTATTTTAGATTGTGTTTTTATTTGTTTATTTTGCATTTATGTTTATTTATTTGGCATCTATTTATAGTATAGGATCAACTTGTGCATATCATAGCATTGTATTTTAGGAGGACAAGCATTTACACTAGATTTCATCTACATTCTGCATAATTTTCACACTTTCGTCACGGCCAATTCTGTTTTTATGTGAGAAATAGTTGTCGGTACACTTTCGCCGGGACCAAATTTTACTTTCGCCACGATGAAATTAATTTCAGTCGCGACCAACTTTTGGTTACTGAACTATTTCTTTACATTCCATTTTTTCTCTTTTCCAGTGCATGTATACATATCATATTTTCACCTTTCATGTCCTAACTTCTTTATTTTATTTAAATTGAAATCTTTTAATTTATTTTACCCCCAAATTCTCATTCTTTTGTAGGAAATATGGAAAATTATTTCTCTCAGAGCCTTGCATCTATACAGCATCAACTAGAGGATCTCCAAACATGGATGCATTATCAAAAGAAATGTTCACTTGGCCATGAAGGTGATAATCCATTTCCCATTCCAACCTATGAACCACACCACCAACTCTCATCTCAAGCCTTCCAAGCATCAATCCCACCTCATAGACCATATTATGAACCTCCTTCTCCATCATATAATCCATATTTTGAACCCATGCAACTACTACACAAACCACCTACACCATATGAACCACATCGACAACACCTTTCACCATCATATCTACCTACCCCTAACTCTCCATACGAGCTACATAACTATCCCTTCCATCCTACTTTCCACCAACCCCAAAACTTGTCCTCTACCCGAACCTATCACACATCAACCATGTGAACTAGATATTCTGCCTTCTTCCCATAACTTAGACCACTTGACTAATGCCTTGACAAGAAAGTATGACACACTCAAGGAGAAATACCTTGTTTTACTCATGCAAGGGACAGCCAAAAGTTTTGAGGATATGGAAGATATCGATGAATTCTTTACTGCATATTATGATCATATATTGTGGATGAAGACTAGAAGTGAAGAGGAAAATCCTTGGCTTAAAGAACTACAAGAGAATGAACATGGAGCTCAGACTCATGCGTCAAATGCCAATCCACATATGGAGAGTCCTCAAGCTCCTATACCTTTAGGAAATATTGTTCCTATACTTGAAGAGAATAATTCACCTCTCATCACTCCTAGCCTTGTTGAAACTTTAATTGATGATAGTGAGGATGAAGTGGATGAAGACATTGTTGTTGAGCATCCTCGTATGTTTGAAAATACTAATACTCACTTTAATGCATGTTTTGATGCTTTAATTGGGGATGTTGCTTGTATTGTCACTTCCTCCTTATTGTTAGACTGGCTGTCACCCAAGAGGGGGTGAACTGGGTGTCGTAAAAAATTTTTATTTTTGAAACTCAGTTGATCACAAAATTCAAATCACGAGTTAATCAAAAACTGGAGATTGAAAATAGATTGCATTCATGAAAAACAATATATGTTAATGAAGATGAAAGAATAGAAAACACACAACGATTTATCCTGGTTCGGCCCTCTTTGACCTACATCCAGTCCCCAGAGCACCTATGAGATTTTCAATCCACTAAATCGTCCAAGTTTAACCAGGTACTTGGAAAACCATTCAATCACAATGTCAACATAGACACTTGTGAATCCAATTTCAAGTTTGTCACAGTGGATACTTAGAAAACCCCCATAAATGTTTCCAGGCATTTATGAACCCACTCAAGTTTACACCAAAGGTACTTGAGAAACCTTTACAATAACTCCCCCTTCCCACATGTAAGGTTACACTAGGAGTCACACTCCCTCACGCAATGCACTATAATAGAGACCAACATGCTCTGTTTTCTCAACTCAAACTCAACCCAACAATCTCGAGATCCCAATCTTGAGTTTCTCAATGAGTTTGGATGAAAACAATAAACTACTCTCTCAAAGAGTGGATAAATAAACATTGAAGCTCTCAGAGAAGAAGGAATCAGAGTCCTAATGATATGCTCTATTTTTGTGTTCATCGACTCTATCTTCTTCATCTTCTCTCTCTTTTTCTCTGGCTTGAATGCTTTTCATTTATAGCCCAAACTTTGTTTGCTAGCCGTTGCTCAGAGTTTGAATAGCCATTAGAGTGAGACTTATATCCGTTACTCACAATTGCTGCTTTCATGGTCTTGTCTGTAATGTTGCAGGTTGTATATCCAACGTCTGTAAGTTTGTCTGTTGAGAGTCCACGCTGGAGAGGAATTTATCGAACCCATTTGTTGTTACTATGTCAAGGTATAAAGCATTTATGGGAGCAGGTGAAATTTAAATTATGTAAGCACAAAAACGAAAAGCTCTGGTAGCTTTAGGCGTAGCTGTGTCAGAAGCCATGTCAGAGAAAAAATGCAACTCGAGTTTTCAACATTTCACAACTCGAGTTCTGAAATATTAAGTTTAAAAATCATGTAGTGAAACTTCCAGTTTTCATAAAATGAACTTGAGGTTTGGAAAACTTTCAATTGAGACTCGTATAGTTGAAAAACTTTCATTTGAAACTTCAGGTTTTGATATCAAGTTTCAGAGTTTAGTTGTAAAACTTCAAGTTTTGGAAAAATGAAACTCGATTTTTATAATAGATGAATTCATGGTCAGAAGAAAAAACATTTGAGACTCAATTTTTCATCAAATCAAAACTCGAGTTCAAGAAAACTTGTAATGGGAACTCGAGTCTAAGTATCGAGTTTTGAGCAATAGTTGTAGAACTCGAGTTCTGAAAAACTTGGAACTCAAGTTCTCTAAAATCAATTTTTAGAGATGAAGTTCAGAAGCCTGAGACTTGAGTTTCGGAAATGCAGAACATGAGTTTCTTTTCATGCTTTGAATTTGCACAGAGTACAGTCCAGTTTTCTGCAACTGACTCAGCTTGCAATGGTCATACCTCTCTCAATTCAACTCCAAACCTTGCAAATAATATATCAAAGGAAATCCCTGTATGTCTACTTTCACATGAAAGAATAATCAGTTCCAAATCTATTATAGAAAGAAAGTTATGATAGATACAAAAAGAAAAGGTCACTGATAAAGTGTTCAAATCGACCACCAACTTTAGAAAATCATATCTCCTTCATATGAAATTATTTGATGCTATTTTGGTGTCTATGAACCGCATTTTGAGTCTATTTTTATATGAAATTGGTTTTGTATCAATCAGACTTATATTTTGAGAGATATGAGCAAATTACCAGACATAAATCAAGCTGTCAGAAAATAGAGATGCTGAAACTCGAGTTCTGATGACTTCAAAACTCGAGTTTTGAGTCCAGGAGGTGAAACTCAAGTTTTGGATGTCCCAGAACTCAATTTATGACACTGAGAAGCTGAAACTCGAGTTTTGGATGGCTCAAAACTTGAGTTCTAAGAAGTTCAAACTCGTGTTTTTGATGATCTAGAACTCGAGTTTTGACATTTCTTCTTCTTGGAACTCAATTTTTGCTTTAGGAAGCTTTAGAAACTTATCTAACTCGATCTTTATCTTCAAGAAATGGTTTTGAGCATCCAAATAAATCTTAGATGAATGGTAACTCAATGAATGATGATATAACATCTATTTTAAAAACATTTTATCATTCAAATTGAGTTATTTAATCACATCATCTTCCAATTTAAAAAGGATGCTCAAATATAGCAGTAAGTCCATAAGGTTATAAAAACTTTTTGCTCTTCTATATTTGATATCATCAAAACTAATTATATCTAACACTTACATAATGATCATGCTTCTCCTCTTAGTACTATACATGATGGGAATATAGAAATGAATGACATTTTACCTTGTTCTTGTGTTACTGATGTTATATGCATGCTTTGTATTGATAAAAAGAATGATAAACTTGTGGTATGGCATAAAAAGAACTTTGGTAAAGAACATGCCACATCTAATAGTACTAGAGATGCTAAAACTGATAAGCATGAACTTGTGGAGGATGATTGCCTAAGTAAGGATTCTAAAATTTCAATTGACAAAATCATAAATGAGAATGAATCCTATCATGAAGATGAATCCTCTGGTGACTACAAAGATAATGTGATAAGCCCCAAAAGTTGTAAAGTTTTAACATCTACTTTGCAAGCACAAAAAGATTTCAAAAAGTTGATTGATTGCTTGATTCCTACTGAAGGGAATCCTATTGACTTTCTTGGTTGTGATTCATACTTGGAGAGTTTTGCTCCTAAGATATTCCCAATTCACTCTATATCTCTCTATATTTGCATTCTTAGATTAGATACTGCTATTGGTCCAATGTTTATTTTGCAGAATCAACCCCAGAAAATTTGTGGTTACAAGTCCAATGCTTCAACACCTCTACTCATTAATCAAGAGCATCTCCCTAGAGAGTCTAACTTAAAGGGAGTTGAAGTAAAGAAATTCATGTTGCTCATTTGGGATAAGAATTTCTCCTACAAGAGTTTGAGGTAAATTAAGTGGAAGGTTGTCTCTTTCCTCTCTTGTTTTCTTCTTATTGTCATATAGTTGATTGAATTCAAATAGTTAATGATGAAAACAAGTGTGGGGGGACTCTCCAGTAGGAACTAGGATAGTTACATTTTCTTTTTAGGTTGTTTTTTCATTTCAATAAATCCCCTTGTTTTATGTTTAGCCTTGCTTCATAAAATTGAGACTTGAGGAAATTTGTTTGCAATGTCTGATGTATATATATGTTCTGATGTTGTTTTCCCGAATTCTGTTGCATGCTTGCATGATTTTCTGGTATTGTTTGCAAATTTCTTGTTTTGTTTGTTGTTAAATCTGTCCTTCCAAACATTGAGGACAATGTTTGATTTAAGTGTGGGGGAAGATTTAGGATTTAAGTTTTCCAAGCAATACCTTGATTTTAAAATGCACGGAATTTTTGAAAATTTTTTAAGGTTAAATGTTGGGCTATTTTGCTGAAAACTTTGGAAATTTTTAGGTTACTTAAATTTTTTTGTGAAAATTTTTTATTTTCTAGAGGTTTTGAACTACAAATTTTGCTCCCGGACCATTTTCGCTACAACCAACTTTGTTGTTTACCGCGGTGTAAATAGTCAAAATGAAGCAATTCATCTCTTGGGTGTGTTTTGCCACGACCATCTTATGGTTGCGGCAGGGCGAAGCCACTTGAACACAGAATCACCTCTCGGGTATGGTTCGCCGCAACCAACTTTGTGGTTAGCCAGGGTGAAACTTTGGTGCAAAATAAAAAAATAATAAATAAAATTTTAGGTCTTGAATTTCAAAATAAAGGTTCATCTTACCTTTATGCCTTTAATACTCCTGAACAAAAATAAAATATTTTGATTTTGACAGATAATGCATTGGGAATTTGATGCATGATGTTAAGGGATAAA
This sequence comes from Vachellia pachyceras, assembly GCA_025593235.1. Taxonomy (NCBI): domain Eukaryota; kingdom Viridiplantae; phylum Streptophyta; class Magnoliopsida; order Fabales; family Fabaceae; genus Vachellia; species Vachellia pachyceras. Next base: position 3,770 of record JANTPZ010145891.1, on the reverse strand, counting down.
AGTTTTTGGTTAATTGCGTTTTTTGAGTTATTAGCAAATGATAAGCATAGATGCAGTTTTAAATTGACACTTTGCGCGTTTAGTTCTTGAGACTGTTTAATTGAGACATTAGCCTTGTCGTGACGATAATTGGGCCTAACTTCATTTGATTAGTGTGGATCTGTCTTGATTTTTAATCTCTCTAGAACTTGTCTTGATTCTTAATCAAAGCTTTATAATCCAATATTCTGTGAAAATGATAGGGCCTTCATTTCAAAATCTTTCATTTTGCCCAAACACAAACCCTTCATAAATTAACCATTGTCACCCTTTTGAGCATTCACTCTTAAAAACCAGCATTTTGAAACTATATTTTTTTATATATATGCAAGCATATTCTGATCAAATTGTGGTTCGTACTTTGTCCTTCAAAAAAAGAAAAAGAAAAAAAAGAGAAGAAGAAGAAGAGAAAAATAAAGAGAAAAGTAATATAATGTTTGAGTGCGAATTTCTCTGAAGTCTTGCAAAGACATTGATATGATTAGATTCTTTTGGTGCTGTATATTCAAGGATTTCTTTTCATCATTTTACATCATTATTTGCAACCCCCATCATCCATCTTAAACCCCAAAGTCCTCTTGATTCACACTATATTGATCTTGTGGTTAGAGAGGTAGAATAATTACAAGCCTATGGTAGAGATTTGAATAAGCAGACCATGAGTGAAATTGTCCTTACATAGTGAGCTGAGAGAGAAAAACTTCTACCTTTTGAGAGGAAGTCTCTTTTATTCAGTCTCTTGAATTGAACTCTCTCAGGGATTGATTTATTATTGTCTATACCATAATCCTTGTTAATTCCTTGACAAATATTTTTACTAAATTCTATAGTCCTGGATTCATGAGGATACATTCTTGATGCATTGAGCATTCTAAAGTTTTTGAAAAACTTTGTCCAGGAGTACAAAGGTCTAAGTGTAGGGGAATTTGACTGAGCTTTATTTATACAACTTTTGTACTTGAATTTCCAGAGTTTTTTATTCAATTTTAGTCCTTCATGACCCTTCTTGTGCTTAATTTGAGATTTAGAGTTGTTGACGTAGCCATGTTAGTATTAGTTTTCTGTTGGAATTTCCAGAGTTTTAGAATCAAATTTAGTCCATACATGACCCTTTTATGCTTAAATTGGTATTAGGAGTTGTTGACTTGGATCAGTATAATTTTGGGGTCATAT
>JANTPZ010145886.1:0-10081 GCA_025593235.1 Vachellia pachyceras | reverse complement strand
AATGAGATTTTTGGAAATCCCAGTAGCAAAACTTTCTAACACACATTATAAAATTGCATGACAACTTTCAATATAAGTGTGAATTCATAAAAGTGCAACATGTAACAATGAAATGCATATGGCCATAGCATACAAAAGCACATATTCACACTTTCAAGCATCACAATTTTCAACACAAGTCATGCATAATTCATACACATTTTCAAACAATTAAGCTTAGGGTTAGAAGGTCTTGCTACATTGTCTCTTTAGTTTTTATTGATCTTTAAAGCTCTCTTGATGAATGTCCCCAACAAGTTCTTTGATGTTTAATCTTCTTAAACATCATACAAGAATACAACCATCAAACTCAAGCCATCAATTTTGCATGAAAACCATAAAAACGTAATATAGCTCTTAATACTCTTTTATGCATCCTTAAACTTTGAAGTTTGCTCTTATGATTTCTAATGCTTCCCAAATTCATGTCTCACTTTTACCCTACACAAATTTGCCTTCTAAACTCAATGGAAGTATCAAAATAATCAAAATCACACTCCTTTTTCACTGTACTGCATCAGCACGAAAATTACTCTATAAGTTGGAAAAATGTGATTTTTCAACTTCTAGCTTCGCATACATGCATAATCTCAATCCTAAACCATTTTCCCATATTTGGGCATCATAAAATCATTCATTTTCCTTCATGAACAGCGCCAAATAGTGCTGCGTGAACAGTGCCAAACAGTGTTATGCTTCAAGTGTTGAGTATTCTTTTGAAAAATAAAACCCGATACTCGAGTATTGCAACACAATACTCGAGTCTTGCCAATACTTCAACACTAATACTTGAGTTTCACATGAAAGTATTCTATCATAACATATTTTAACACCAATACTCAAGTATTCAAAATTATCACTCGAGTATTTGCATTACTTCATCTCAATACTTGAGTTTTCACTTAGAGTGTTGGATTTCAGAAACATTTTTAACTTGCAATACTTGAGTATTGAAATCAAGAACTCGAGTATTGTCAACACTTTCAACAAAAACTCAAGTGTTGCGTGAAAGTATTAATTTAAAACTTATGAAAAACATTGATACTTGAGTATTAAGACGCAGAACTCGAGTATTTCTCAATACTTCCATATAAACTTGACAGAACTCAAGAATCACTTAATCATCAACAATTTAAGCTTTATAATCCTTGAAATCATTTTGTTATCATCAAGATAAGGCATCAACACTCCCCTTTCAGCACTTCAAACTCCAGCTCACTCAATCTTCTAGAGGATCGAGATGCTCAGCTCCTCATAGATGATGGAAACAGGCTCTAAATGGACAAGTGAAGCATGATGAATGGATGAATGGTGAAGGAAATGGGTGAAGGTAGGGTTTGGAGAGTGTGTAAATGAGAGAAAAGATGATAGTGTGTGTTTTTGCCTTCCTCCCTCTGCCTGCTTCTCTTCTGTTTGAAAATGACCTAATTTAGCATTAGAAACCGTCATGGGTCGGATCCATCAAGCCGGGTCGGGTTATTTTCCTTCTGAGGTAAAAATTCAGGTTCCGCGTGATATTCACCGCGGTGAACTTCAGGTTTCGTCGTGATGAACCTCACCTGAGAGTTCTTGCATGACTGCTTCCCTTGGCCTTTTGTAAAGAGTTCCTGAAATGAAATAGCAAATATGTGTAGTATCATTCGCTCATGATGCAATTTAGGCACAATAAATCGTTATTATTACATAGGTGCCCAAAATCACATTAATCAAAATCAATAACTCCTAATCTACATTTAAGCACTAAAAGGTCATGTATGGGCTAAAATTGACTCTAAGACTCTGAAAATTCAAGTAGAAAACTAATACAAATAAAACTCAATCAAATTCCCCCACCTTTAAATATTTGTACTCCTGGACAAAGCTTCTTCAAAAAACTTAAAAATGTTATCAGCTCTAACTAGGAGCTAGTGATAGCTTGATCTGAGATTAATCTAAAACTCATGTCTTTCCTTTCACAAAGAAAACTGAGCTTTCACAGGGTGAAATCTTGGGTCCAACAATCCCCTTCTCTAATAGCTCCTCTATTTGCTCTTTATCTCTTTCCTCTCAATTGGAAACATTCTGTACGGAGTCTTGAAATTCGAGTTTGTTCCAGGTACTAGATCATTAGCAAACTCCACCGATCTTTCTTGGAGGCAATCTGCTGATCTCTTTTAGAAATACATTTAAGAACTCTCCGACTATCGGAATATCACTAAGGGATTCTTTTACCTTAATTTCAATTTAGGAGGAAATCCCTACTGCGCCTTCGGTAGCTAATCAAGCTCAAAGGCCTCTTTGGCCCTTTCTATTTGACTAAATAAAGTCTTTGTCTTTGAGGAGAAAAGTAGTTCTGTCATTCCATGGGTATTCAATTCTAGGTTATATTCAGCAAAATCATTTTATAGCGTTTGAGTTTCCTGTTAACTATCCTCTCTGGATAAATTCTGTAATTTAAACTTTAATCTTTTGGTTGCCTTTGCACTTCGCTTTAACCTTGAGGTGGTACTATCATAGTAAATCCTAATCCAGATGAAGTGTATCTGGGGTTTTCATCCCTTTCTGGATCATCTTCTTCTATTAGGAGCGCTATCTTCGGTACCGGCACCTCTACCGAACTTACAGATTCTAGATGACCTGATCCAGCTTATATGCCTCTCTAGTATAACTGGATATATGCTAACCGAAACCCTCATCCATGTAGAGTGGTACTCTCAGAGTCCTCGAGTATTAGCATCCAGTATGCGCTGTAGAGGAGCAATCATATCAATCACTGGACCTTCATATTTATTGTCCCATGGATATTCTAGTAGTTCTTGTGCCAGCTCCTCTTGTTCGAACACTTTATTTAAATTCTGAAATGATTCTATCACATTGGAATTAACCTGTAAGGGTTCCTTCTTATCATGTTCTTCCACATGTATACTTGGCTTTTCATGTTTAGCCAGTCATATTAATTCGTAAACTCATGAATATAAAACATAACTAACTAGCATATCAGCATAAGACACAACCAACATATACCATATCACTTAGCATTTAATATAACAAAAGATTACATGCTAAATACTAGTGCGCAACATGTCATTTAGCAATGCACAACTTAACAAATAATAATGCACATATTGCATTACAAATCAACTCAAATCTTAAACCTTTGCTCTGATACCAAACACAATGTAGCACCTCTTAGTAATCCCTCTTACCTTTCTTTATGATGATTTGGAACCAATTAATGGCCTCAAACAACTTACAATGTAGCACCTCTTTTCATAATTTCCCATTTTGCCCTTAACCTTTTGGCCCTTGATCTATTGGTTTCTGATTCCTGGGGCAACTTCCCAGGAGGTCACCCATCCTAAAATTTCTCCAGGGTGAGCATGCTTAACTTTAAAGTTCTTACCGACTTCCATCCACCGGGCCAAATCTAATTCATATAGGAAATATATGGCCACTTGTGTATTTCTCACTGCAACAATAACAAAAACCTTTTTCATATAGGAAATAGGAAATTTCTGGCACCATGACTCAGGCTTGGGGTAAAACCAATCCATAACTATCCTTTCATCTTTAAATATTCTATACATCTCTTTGGCTAGGCTTATTTAGCCTTAAAGACTGATATAATCTTCATTATTGGAGATATCGTCAAAGATATTTAATCTCCAACCTCAACTCTAACGGTCATCTTTTGTTATTGGCATGAATTAATTTCTATTTTATAACTTATCTTCAGCTTTATATTCTAAGACGTTCTATGACTGTCTCAGAATCATGCCAACTTCTTTCTTTTACTAGAGCTTATTAATTTTTACTATTCAACCATTACTTTTGAAAAATAACATTTCTGAGGCAATCTTACTTATTGCCTAAATTTCAATAGTCACTTTATCTAGTCAGCCTCATTCTTTGCTGAAGTTTACTTTTTGCAATCATGCTTTTCTTTACTTTTAACTCACCCTTGAGTCTCTTCTTTCAATACATGGTGAGTTTGTATAATTTCTATGGTTCTTTGTCTTTCTTCCTTTCTTAACTCGTACTTATAGCCTCATAGCAGGCTTTAGGAAAACATAATACTCCTTTGAGTCATCATATTCCTTTCTGAACTTTAGCACTCTAATAGGAAACTGTTAAGAATTTCTTACTTCCCTTAGTTCTCTTGTGCTTTCAAAACTCAGAGAAACTTTTTCTTTACATTCTAGTTCTCATACTACTTAGCTAGCCTCGTGATCAATTACTCATACTTATACTGGAGGCTTTAAGCTTGAACCTGTGAAGCTTTTAATATCTTTCACTTCTCAACTTATCATTCTCTTTAACTGGCCTGATTATCACTTATTCAGGACTTACAGTTTTACTCCTTACTTTCATTACTTTCTTGCCTAGTGAATTGGGAATGAGCTCATCTTAATTGATAGTCAGCTATCTATAGAAATAATCAAAGGTACTCTCTCTATACTAGCTAACCATCGTGAGGACGCCTTTTCATCTTAATCTTAGCCCCTGGTCATTTCATTCTCAAGTTCCAAAGAGCAGCATAACGCTTATGACTCTGAGCCATAAAGGCTCTCTACTTGCTTTAATTGGGTATGCAGACCTCAAGAGCTCTACTGTTCTTTTGGAGGCATATCGCTTCTTCTTATCTCTGGAACTTCTGTTACTAGAGCTATTTTACTCTTTGGAACCTTTAGACTATCGAGAATAAGTTAAGGTTAAGTCATTTATCCTCAGTGGTAGCTAGTTTGATAATTCCCCAAGATTAATCATAGAAGCCGACATGTCCTCTTAAGCTTCACTCATTCCTCTTTTCCTTTTCAATTCCTCTTTTCCTTTTGCACTTCACTAGAACATTCTCTTTTCCTTTCATGTTTCTTAACTTATATTTCTCATGCCACATTTCTTTTGCTATACAACTTGACTTCTCAGGTATTTATTCATTCTGTGTTTGTTCTTTGCCCACCTACTATATCTTAGGATTCAACAATCCTTAATACTTCTTTTCTGATGTAGAGAGAGGACTTGCATTCTGTTCATCTTACTGATTTATCTAGTACCCAACTATTCAAGGGATTTTGCCCTTGACTGCTATTAACTTACTTTCTCTCTTTTCGTATTGGAAATGGCTTATTCCATATGCCTTACTTCTACTACTTTCTTTCTCTCGTGGGACAATATGTGAAGCTCACAATGGTTTCCCATTGGAGTTCTATCTGATTCCTGTCTATTAGGAATATGCTTCTCCCTGTCTATCAGGAAGTAACTTGCCTTGTGCTAGGGCAATTAGTCCCACGTATCCTTGTCTATCAAGGATTTACCTTTCTTGCTGTCTATCAGGAAGTGGCTCACCTAACTGCGGTGACTTCAATTATTATACGCTTAACTACGGCGTTGGTACAGGAAAATCACCATCCTAAACTTTAGAGAGATACTTTTTGGCTAAAACGTTTTATGGTATCCTTTTTGTTGGGTACTTCCTCTCCTCATCATATCGCAACATACCTTGTCCCAATCAGGAAACCTTTCTTAACTTACTTTTATAGTAGTGGCATTTACTGTTGAGACTTCATTTTTCATTCACATACTTAGCCTGAGAATCACACCCTTTTTTATGCCTGAAAACATAGTGAAATATCACTAGTTTAGGTCTCATTGCCCAAGGATCTTTAAGTTCTACATGATTTGCTTTTACTGTTCTCGGGTGTTTCATATCACTTCTTTATCTATTTCTCATCATTTGTACCATTATGACAGCTACCTGACCTTCCCTTTGGTAGCTCTTAAGATCCCTTGACCAATTCATCCATGGTCATTTCATCTTTACAATTTATTCTCGTAGGAACCTTTTGTCATATAAGAATTTTAAGCCTATATACTAGCAGATAATTCATCATGAAGTGTCCTCAAACTCCACTGCTAGTCCTATGCCTTTATTACTGCTGAACTTAGGCTATCTTAAGTTGGGAATTCTAATGTGGTTATTAGAACTACTGCTGCTATAACCACTGTGTCTATCACAGTCTATCTGGCTTATTCGTATTAATCATAAAGCCTTTCAACAGCTCTAGCACTTTCGGTACTATCTACTTTCTAATTTCTTTAGAAAATTAACCACAACTTATTCAGCATCTACCCAACTCATTCTTATTGTATACCTTTATTTACCTCTTGCATTAGAATTACTAGACAGTATCCCATTACTATACCTATCCTGTCTCTTTGCTTTTGTAACTCTTTGAACTTTTGAGACGATTCTAATGTATATAACTTTATCTCTGATAACGTGTATTTTGTCCAGCACAAGATCATAACCTAGCTTACTAATAGCTTAGGATGTCTAATAACCTCGAATATTACTGGACTATCAGAGATTCTTTCCTTGATCGTCTCCTCTATCTCATTTCCGGAGGTAAAACTTAGTTTCATCTAGTATCCTCTGCCTTATAACAGGCTTTGGAGGGATATAACATCTATTTTTGAACATAATTATTCCCTCAGAGACTCCATTAAATTCTTTAGCTTCTGCTTAACTCAGTTGAGTCTCTATACTCGTAGTAAACTGATCCTCTTTTCGAGTTTCTTTATTCTCATCATCTATATTACTGAGGATCTGAGTAATTTATAACTATCAAACTTTGCTCTTTCATCATCATCATCATCATCATCATAGCCACCTGCACTATCATCCTGTTCAATGCATCGACAACTATATTTTCTTTACTCGGATGATACTTTATTTAGTAGTCGTAGTCCTTGAGCAACTCCATCCATCATCACTATCTCAAGTTTAGCTCTTTTTGATCTTGTAAATACTTGGGACCCTTATAATCATAGTATAGCTTGAGGGTTGCTTCATATAACTAGTGCCTCTAATCTTTAAAGTATAAACTATAGCTGCCAGCTCAATTCATACGTATAAATATTCTTGTCATTTTATAGAAAAAGACTGGTTCTTTCTAGTGAGCGTAGTTGACAGCAAGGCAATCCGAGAGAAGTTTTGTATAAAACATCTATAATAATTTACTAGGCCCAGAAAGCTCTTGACTTCGGTTATGGTCCTAGGCAAATCTTATCTCAGTACCACCTTTACTCGGCGTAGTCTACTACGACCCATTCCTGAGAAATCACATGCCCTAGGAATTTTACTTCTCTTATTGTCCTAGGCCGATTCGATCTCAGTACTACCTTTAATAACTAGAACTTACTGAGCTTACCATAAAAGTTTTTCTTTCAAAAAAATTTTATAAAAATTCTTGGATGCCTTTTTTATATTCCTTTAAAGATCTGGAGTGCACTATGGTATCGTTTATAAGACTACGACAAACTAGTCTAAGTATTGTCAAAATGCACAATTCAGGTAGTTCATAAAAACTGCAGGGGGCATTCATCAAACTATATGGTACTCTTATAAACTCATAACGTTCGTATCTTGTACGGAAAGCCATCTTAAAAAAAATGTCCTTAGCTTTAACTAGGAGCTAATGATAGCCTGATTTGAGATCAATCTAAAACTCTTGTTTTTCCTCTCTCGAAGAAAACTGCGCTTCCAGGGTGAGACGATGGGTCTAACAATCCCCTTCTCTAATAGCTCCTCTATCTATTCTTTTATCTCTTTCTTCTTACTTAAAAAAAATGTTCTGTACCAAGTTTTGGAATTCGACTTCATTCCTAGTACTAAATCAATACCAAACTTCACCTCACTCTCTGGAGGTAGTCCGCTGATCTCTTTTGGAAATACATTTAGGAACTTCCCGACTATTAGAATATCACTGAGGAACTCTTTAACTTCAATCTAAACTGGGGAGGAAGTCCCTACTGTGCCTTTTTCGACTAATTAAGCTCAAAGGCCTCTCTAGCCTTTTCTATTTGACTAAATAAAATCTTTGTCTTTGAGGAGAAAAATAGCTCTGAAATTCCACGGGTATTTAATTCCAAGGTACAATTGATATAATCCATTTACGGCGTCTAACTTTCCCATAAACTATCTCCTCTAGACAATTTCTGTAGTTTAAACTTTAGTCTTTTGGTTGCCTTTGCATTTCGCTTTAATCTCGAGGTGATAATATCATAGTTGTTCCTGATCCAGATGAAGCGTATCCGAGATTCTCTTCCCCTTTCTGGATCCTCTTCTTCTACTAGAAGTGCTTCCTTCAGTACCGGTATCTCTACCGAACTTACAGATTCTTAGACGATCTGATCCAGCTCATATGCCTCTCTAGCACAAAACCCTCGTCCATGCAGAGCAGTATGCTCATGGAGTCCTCGGATGTTAGAATCCAATATGCATTGTAGAGAAGCAATCATATCAAACACTGGACCTTCATATCTGTTGTCCCATGCATATTCTAGTAATTCTTGTGCAAGCTCCTTCTCTTTTTCAGACACTTCATTGATATACTTAACTTTTCATGTTTAGTTAATCACATTCATTCATAAACTCATGAATATGAAACAGAACTAACTAGCATATCATCATAAGAGGCAACCAACATATACCATAACAAGTAGCATTTAATATAACAAAGCATTCCATGTTAAATACTAGTACACAACATAACATTTAACAATGCACAACTTAGCAAATAATAATGCACATAATGCATTACAAATCAAGTCAAATTTTAAACCATTGCTCTGATACCACAACAATGTAACACCTCCTATTTATCCCTCTTAGCTTCAATTATGATGAGTTGGAACCAAATAATGGCCTCAAACTACTTGAATTGTCAAAATGGAACAAGTTTGGAAACTTAGTTTTTAGAAAAGTTACTATTCATAGTTTTTCGGGCCAACTTTGAAAAATCATAACTAATTCCAGAAAAATAGAAACTAAGTGGTTCCAACTTCTATTGAAAGCTTAAAAATTCCTTTATGAGTTAAAAATACTCATTTGAACAAAAACTTGTCCAGTTGGTGTATATTCATTCGTGAAAAAGCACTGTTCATATGGTAAATTTTCCTTTTTCCAGGATTTTCTGTGATTTTTCACTAACTTTGGACAGTCATAACTTTCTGTACAAAATTCCATTTTTAGTGATCTTGGTTTTGTTTTAAATCTTAAAATGTGAACTATTTTTCTACAAAATTTCAGTTCATTTGAAATTCATTTGCTATGTTCCACGACAGGGTAAAGTAGGGCAAATGACCAACTTTACTTTCAACACAATCAAATTTCTACTCTTCTTAACTTCACAACTCACCATTTGGATATCTAAACCTTTCATAACCATTTTAATCTAGGTAATTAGGTATTCTTCAAGCATAAACTATTTATCAAGAGTCCATAGTACATCCATCCATCACATTACATAACATATTACAACATACAAACTGAATACATAAAGTTCTTGATAACATCCATCACATTATACACCCACATTTGTCTCATGCATCAACCACTTTCTCTTTACCTTTGTGAGTGCCTCCACCTAAAAATAGGTAGTGGGGGAGAGTGAGATTTCAAAGAAATCCCAATAGCAAAACTTTCTAACAACATCATAAGATGCATGACATGTTCATAATAAGTGTGAATGCATAATAAATGTATGTGCACATGAGACATGAATATGCATATGGACATAGCACATCAAGCACATATTCATATTTTCATTTTCATATAAAAGTCATGCAAAGTTTCAATACAATTTCATAACATAAAGTTAAGTTAGAAGGTCTTGCTACCTTTACCCTTTAATTTTCCTTTAGTTTGCAAGCTTTCTTGACCTCTTAGAAATTCATCCTCTTGCAACAAACATTTGCCTACATAATCAACAACATCATGGCCATTAATCTCAAGCCATTTCCAAGATAAAAACCAAGGTAAAACTCCTTGATACTATCTCTTGAACTTTAAGAACCTTAAGACCCTAAACTTGTCTCTATGATTTTCTAATGCTTCCATAAACTTTGGCTCACTTTTACCCTATACAAAAACTCATTTTGGACTCATTGGAAGCATCAAAATCATCAAAATAATTCATCTTCCTCATGTTCCAGCACAGACCGAAACAGTGCACACATATTCAAAAATATGGATTTTTCAACTTCCAACACTTATACCACT
>JANTPZ010145881.1:0-15484 GCA_025593235.1 Vachellia pachyceras | reverse complement strand
TTGAGAAACTAAAGAGGTATTCAATGTACAAAGTATCACAATGTATGTACAAAGAGTCACAATGTATATCCATCCATCTTGATTGTACTATTTATTGCTCATGGCTCTTGGAGGTCACTCTTAGAGGCCTATAAATAGAGCTTTGTACATGGCATGCATGACACATCCAAAAGTAAATAGAATTCCTCTCAAACTCTCTCATTCTCTCAAAGTTTCTCTTCTCTTCTCTTTCTCTATTTAGCTTTAATTTACAACAGAAAAGCATTTTATGACAGTTCATTTTTTACTGTTTCTATTAGTTTGTTTGAATTAATTAGAAATATATTACAGTTAATGTATGTATGTATGTATGTATCTATGTAAATTTCACCATGCAAATATTATATATTATATCACTTACCAAAAAATTCTTTAAATCAAAAGACATCTAATAAGGTATACACATAAAGCAATTCACCCAGATGAAAAGGAAAATGATCCAAAAAGAAGAAATTAATTCACGAAAATCTCAAAAAGTTCAAGAGTTCAAAATTCATGAAAAGAAGACAAATTCTTTAATTAATTTTAGGAACAAGAAAATCTTCTCACAGATTCAATGTGAATGCATATAGCCGTATACATTCAAAATAGGGATGGGAAAATGGGTTGGGCCCCCAGCCCGCCAAAACTGGCGGGCTCGGGCTGGCAAAAGCGAGCCTGCCAAATGTAGCTCGCGGGTTGGCGTGCCAGCCCGCCTAACCCGCCTTTTTTATTTTTTGAAAAAATTATTTTATATGCTTTTTTTTTTCTTTTTTCAATCCCAATATTTTTTACAAAGGAAAAAGTAATATTAAATTCTATTTTTAGGAAATTATTGAACACTTATTGATAGGATTGGAAAGAGAATCATGAAAATATGCAATCTTATAGGAAAACATTGGATAAAAAAATAAAAAAATTATTTTTATAAAAATAAAAAAATAGGTTGGCCCGCCAACCCGCCATGGCGGGCTCGGGTTGGGGAACCCCAGCCCGCCACCAGGGAATAGGGTTGGCAGGCTGGCCCGTATTCCCAGCCCTAATTCAAAATTTGAAGTTAGCATTTATTCATTTATGGTTTTTGCATTGTAGACATCATACTTTTTCTTCGGAAGAGTTTCTTAACAGGAGCGAAATAAAACCGACCAAGCAGAAAAAAGTATTCAAAAAATTAGAAAATGTGAATTCATCTTAAACGATAGCGAGTGAAAAATTGAAAAAAGAATTAAAATAAAAACCACTTAAATTGCTGTGTGCTTGGAGTGAGCACTCCACCAACCACTAGAATTAAATATATCACAAAGAACGAAATGCATATTTAATTAGCGGTTTGTACTTATCGAGTTTAAGCCACTAAATGAACAGTGAATTTATGACTCAGAAATAGCCAGGTTATATTTTCTTTTATCTTCTCCAGAACATTGTTTATTAGTTGACCAAAAATGAAAATATTTATTTTCAATACATTTTTTCTCGTAATCCTCTTTATCATAATAATACAGAAAAGTTAATAATATTTCCTTTTTCAAAATACCAAATTTTAAGATATTTTTTAATGATGTCAATTGAATGAGTTATATAGTATCACAAAAAAATGTTATTATAAAGTTGATCATCATCAAAATTTTCAGTAAGGTTTAATAATGATAGTTTAATTTGTAATCTTATTGATAAGATAATTCGTAATCTCAAGCTTGAGACATTTACAAGAATCCATATTCGTGAGCCATTTTTAAGAAACATTAACCAAATCATAACAATGATACCGAATTAAGAAATAATATAGTAATATATTCATTCAATCGCTAAATTATTTTTCCATAAAAAATAGATATATTTCCTGTTAATCTAACAAACTACATAAAGTAATGATTGTCACACTAGCTAGTTTTCTTACAATGATTTTACAGCTATTTTTAATGCAAAAACATGTTTGAGATACAAAACTAATATGAAAAATAATCAAAAATACATTTTGAACACAAATAAAATTACAAAATTTGAAAACTACAAGAAAATCGTAAGTAGAAAACTAAAAAAACATTTAATAGAATCAAACATTTTTCTTAAGAAAAGTAATAATGTTAAGAGAGAAATGCCTCAGAAACATAGGAAAGAAGGGGAAAAACAAACGGTAATTATGCATGTAAAAAAAGGTCATTTCGTAGTTTAACCTATATCCACGCAATCCCTAATCCTGAGCTAGTTTGGGTGGGATCTTATTAAAAACATGGCTTACAAATAGGCTACCACTGCTATAGCACCGCCACACACCCAAATCAACAGAAAGAGTAGATCAAAGAAATTGACGGAGAGGGGTAGATCTAGTCTCAGCATTGAAGTAAACATAAGGTTAATAAGATAAAGTGTTAGATAGATAAAGGTTTCTTGGTGATTTGTAGAGGAACCAATTGAGAAAACTACTCGACATCCCTCTATCTATAATTTGTGAGTTTTTTTTTTTCTTTTGCTGAGTCTTTATTCTTTTGCATGGTCGTTTACCCCCCCTTCCATTTCTTATCGAGATTTTGCTATACTGATTGCAAACTCATTCATGCTTTGCGATATTGGCAGAAAAAAGGGAGAAGATATCTAGAATATTATAAGATGCAAATGATGTGTGAATTTTCCATGGATTTTTCTTGAGGCTAAAAATACATGAAATTCTGTGGTTTTGAAATGCTTTTATCAATTTTTTTTGATATTTTATATGTACTTCATGTCTGTATCTCCATTCCTTTATTCCATATATTTTCCTGGGCAAATTTGAGAGATCTTATTTCAGGAGTCCTTTCTCTTAGTACCCTATTCCTCAATTTTTAACTCAATTGTGTTTTCAATTGCATGGTAGCATAATTGGCCTCAACAATCGAACCATATTATACAAAGTTGTTTTGCCAAATCCATTCAAACTATGAGTCTGGTAAAAAAAAATGCATTTTCTCTTACTTGAATTCAAAATTTCCAATTAATAAAGAATGTTGATTTATTTCCTTGATATATTGTGTTACAGAATAGTGACATATTTGTTTCATGATTATGCATGAAATCAATAAATTTTTGTCTTTGTGACTATAATATATGGATTGCTGTGGTGATGTTGTTCTTATGACTCATTTGAATTAAGATAATGAAGAGTGCTTTTTGTTTTATGAAACTGTATTGATTATAATAAGATGTTTTAGGATCCTTTTGATCGTGTTTCAAAAGTGCTATATGTTAAACTCATATGACAATAGGTGTACATTTATAATATTCATCCTATTATGGAGCTTCAAGAATCAAGCGCATGAGGAAAGAGTGAGAACCAAATTCAGTTGATGCTTGTAAAGAAGTGAAAATAAAGATGGGTTCAAGTTTACTTTCCCTCCAACTTGGTAGGGACCTCTCAGTCAGTTGTCTTATAAGATGCTCCAGATTTGATTATGCAGCACTTGCGTCACTGAATCGAAGTTTTCACCCCCTTATTAAGAGTGGATTGCTATATCGTCTACGGAGGAAGGCAAATATTGTAGAGTATTCGGTTTACTACTCTTGTAATGCCCTTGAATGGGAGGTGTTTGACCCAAATGGTGGCCATGGGATGCGGCTGCCAAAAATGCCTTCAAGTGAATTCTTTAAGGGTGCAGGTAAGGAGTCGTTGGCTGTTGGCACAGAGCTTCTTTTTTTTGGAAGGGATGGAATGTCTCTTATCATTTACAAATATAAGATTTCAACGAAAATTTGGTCCTCAGGCATGCCATGAAAACTCCTAGAAGCTTGTTTGCCTCTGCCAGCCATCACGAAATTGCTTTCATAGCTGGGGGCTGCGATGCACAAGGGAATACTTAAGCTCCGCTGAGCTTTATAACTCTGAAACAGCCCAATTTGAGATTCTTCCTTGTATTATCAAAACAAGGAAGATGTGTTCTGGTTTCTTCATGGATGAGAAGTTTTATGTACTTGGTGGGATTGGTGAAGAAGAGGAAGACATGGTGCAACTTCTATGCGGAGAAGAGTTTGATCCTATTACAAAAACATGGAATCTAATACCTAATATGTTACCAAGAGGAATTGATGGAGATGTGAATGCAAGGGCCCCTGTTTTTAGGCCTCCTCCTTTAGTTGCTGTTGTAAAAAACATATATGCTGCAGATTATGAAGAACGTGTAGTAAGGAGATATGAGAAAGAACAAAACTCATGGGTTATTATAGGAGGGCAACCTGATCGGGTGGCTGCAAGAAATGGTTGGGGGTTAGCCTTTAGGGCTTGTGGAGATCTTCTAATTCTGATCGGTGGTGTATCTGGAATCATGATTGAGGTATATTCTTGCATCCCTCACCAAGGTACGCTACAATGGAATTTACTTGGAAGGAATGATTCATGGAACTTTGTGTTTAATTGTACAGTGATGGGATGTTAAATGCTTTTCTGTCTTCAGTGTTTAGTAATTTTGAAACACAAACAATTTTATGGGCCCGTTTGAGAACGCGGTAGAGAAGTACTTTTTCGCAAGTCGAGGTAAATATGTGGAGGAAATTATCTCGTTTTGCAGAAAAACACTGTTGAACGTGCGTTTGGCTTTTGAAAACGTTCTAAACAAGCCCATGGAATAGTTAGTGAATGTTATTTTTGTATTTATATTGGTAAATGGGAAGATTTAGAACAATTAAGAAGCTTTGGAATATATGGTATAATCGTCATGCCTTTTAACAGCTTAATCTTCTGGTTTGAACATTGATGACAACATCACTGTGGTATCATTGACCACAAGATCTCGACCCCTATTTGATTTCGTTGTGGTGTCATTGGGGTCTTCATATGTGTGTGTGATTTTCTATATTTTGATTTAAAATACCCATTCGCTTCCATTTAAAGATCAATTTTAACATATTTCACATTGACAAGGAAAAATCTGAATTCATTTTTGATAAAATTATAAGTCCACCTACCTACATGACTCTTAAATATATTCTTTTAATGACTCTTTCATGATCTTGTGGCTACAAATTCATTTTCCTTTCTTCCCCATCTAATACCTCGCCACCTACCAACATATGCACTTGCAAGAGGCAATGGATTGTTTTCCAAAAAAAAAATTACGTACAAATGTTTGTTGATAAAGAAAGGGAAAATGTTTAAAAAATTAATTACCTATATATGTACCTGGCTAACATTTGATTACATATTTAACCTTTATCCAAAAGGCAGAATGTTATGTAGTTCTTGATAATCATTCTATCTTTCATGATTTTTCATGACTCTTACCCAGCTGAGTTTGGTAACCTATTCATTTCCAACTTATTGTTGAGTTTCTAAGCTCCAAAATTCAGGATATGACAATACCACTACCAAAAGATTCAATACTGTTCATGTTTTTATCAGAGAATCCAGGGTAAAATGTAAATAAAATTGCGTCTAGTCCTAAAATACGATTAAATCATAATTGAATTTGCTACAGATCTTGAAATTAAAAAAGACTCTAGTAACTTTATACTCATAAGTAATTCATTCGTATGAAAAATAAAATGATAAAGAAGAAGAAAGTAATTCACAAAATTCTCAAATTTAAACGAATTCAAAATTCATAAAAAGAAAACAAATAAAAACTCTTTAATTAGTTGTAGAAAACAAAAAATATTCTGATAAATTCAATGTGCATGCATATATATACATCTAAAAATTGAAGTTAGCATTTATTCATTAATGGTTTGTGTATTGTATATAATATGCTTCACCGAAAATGTGAGTATTTATTTCAGTAATTATACCACCCACCTCTCTTTTTATTATTTTTTTCCTGTCTTTTAGATTTTAATTTCATTCATACTTTGTTTTGAACCTTCTCAACGAGAGGAAAACAAAACCACCCCAGGTGAGGAGAAAGATAAAAAAATAGTAGAAAATATGAATTTATCTTAAAGATACAATAACAAGTGATAATTAGAAAAGGAATTAAAAGGAAAGTCTTCATAAAGTTATATGGGTGTGTGAACTAATTTTGTCAAAAAGTTATCCAAGTAAAAAGTAGTTGAATGCATATTTAAATAACTTTAATATTTAAACAAAAATTAAAATATTCAATAATATAGAATACTAAAAATGAAAAATTAGCTATCAAAAAATTAAAATAAAAGGGAAGGAAGTAGCCTTCATAAATAAATAAAGATAATGATGAATATATAAAAGAAAAATAATGACATAAGTTGAGTGAGGAGTGGATCAGTAGCAGTGGATTCACAGTAAGACTTGCTTAGGCGTTGGGAGAGAAAATTATTAAATAAGAACATAAATATACAATTATTTTTCTTTTATTTTAGAGCTTTAATTGAAATATTTTTCTAGAAGTGGTAAAAGAACATTAACTGAATTGAAAACGTAGGTCAGTATATTAAATTTACAAAAAAAATTGAACAAAAATATTACAAAAAATACATTAAACATTCAAGTTTTTTGTAATTCAAAATATTTATAATGACTTAATAAAATATCCAACTCAATTTTAATTAAAATTTTACAATAACATACAATTATTATAAATTTTATGCTTAAATGTACAAAACTTTTGAGCTTTGGGTCAATTGCACATGACATTTCTAACCTTTAAAAGTTTAAATTAAGAAATCTAATATTTCATGTTTTATCTATCAACTTTGTTACTGTGCGGGTGGAGTGAGCATTCTATCAACCATTAGAAGTAAATACATTAAAACAACTAAATTGCATATTAAGTAATGCATTGTACACATAATTTAAGTAATGAAATGAAGAGCGCATTTATGACTCAAATATTACCGTTATATTTTTCGTAATTTAACCTATTCATATGATAAGAGATTTCTAATTAATTCACATAAATTAAGAACTAGTAGTTAAATTATTTGATGTGTGTAAAATTGATAGAATCTTTTTTACCCTTATTTGATTTATTATATACAATCAGCTTTCCTCTCTCACTCCTGCTTGCATTTAAACCAAAAGGGTAAAAGTGAAAATAAGCATTAATTATCACGTCAACCTCTTGTATGATTGATTAACTTATCTCTCTAGAAGACCTCTTATGAAATGAACATGACGGAATATCTTCTCTTGAAGATTTATATTTACTGGTTGGCAAATAATGAAAACCATATTTATTTTCAATTGGAAGTACATTTTATTCTTTTAATCCTCTTTATTATAACGAAACATAAAAGTAAATAGTATTTTTTTAAAAAAAATACCAACTAACATATGATCCTCATGCATGTCCATGAATACTCCTAGTAGCATACTTGCCTCTGCCGGCCATCAAGAAATCTTTTTCGTGATGTTGAAATTGTCAAAATTTATTCTTAATATCGTTGAAAGTTAACTAAAAGAACATAAAATTGAAGCGTCAATGATTTAAATAAGCATAGATTTTGACGTTAAGATTAAAATTATATGAGAATTTGTAATTAAAAAAATTGGTATACACCTACTTAAATTGTCATTTTAATAACAAAGGGGTATTATAATATTTTAACATTTAAGAATCCCTAATAAACCTATATATCTTATTGGGGATTTGATAAAAACCTTAAATTAAGATTGTACATTTCGACTGGATTTAAAAAGGATTTTCCCTATTCATTGTATCTTTTCTAGAACATTATATTTATTAGTTGGCCAAAAAATAAAAATATTTATTTTCAATATATTATATACTACTAGTCCTACGCAAAAGTTAGTAATATTACTTTTTTATAATACCAAATTATAGAAATATTTTTAATGATTTCAAATGGAATGAGTTATAAAGTTTCACAAAAACAATCTTATTAGAAAGTAGATCATCATCAAAATATTTATACAATTATGTTTAATTATGATAGTTTAATTTGTAATCTTATTGATAAAATAATTCACAATCTAATGCTTGCGCATTACAAGAATGCACATTCGTGAGTCATTTTTAGAAACATTAACCAAATCATAACAATGATAACCAATTAAGAAATAATAATGTAATAAAATATTCATTCAAC
The DNA here is from genome assembly GCA_025593235.1 of Vachellia pachyceras. NCBI lineage: Eukaryota > Viridiplantae > Streptophyta > Magnoliopsida > Fabales > Fabaceae > Vachellia > Vachellia pachyceras. The sequence continues at coordinate 7,477 of JANTPZ010145881.1, read as the reverse complement.
TGCTAAATTATTTTGGCCAAAAAATAGCTAAATTTCCTATGAAACTGAGGAAATCACGTAAAGTAACGATTGCCATACTAGCTAGTTTGCTTAGAATGATTTTACAACTATTTTAAATGCAAAAACATGACTCATATACAAAATTAATATGAATATAAAAATACTTTTTGAACACAAATTAAATAAAAAAATTGAAAACCATAAGAAAATCATAAGAAGAAAATTTAAAAATACATGAAAAATGTTAACGGAAAAAACAATTTGCTTAAGAAAGTAAGAACTGAGAGAATTACTCACTTGCTTAAGAAAATAAGGAAAGCATGAAAAAAAGGTAATAAGACATATAAGAAAGGGTATTTTGTAGTTCAACCTATATCCATGCAATCCTTAATCCTAAGTCAGTTTGGATGGGACCATATGGTTAAAAAATTGGCTTATAAATAATCTACCATTGCCACAGCACCTTCACACACCCAAACCAATAGGAAGAGAAAATAAAAGAAATCGAGAGAGGGAGATAGATCTAGTCTAGGCATTGAAGTAATTAGAGGGTCAATGAGATAAATTGTTAGATAGAGAAAGGCTTCTTGGTGATTTGTAGAGGAACAAAAGCTGGTGGAATTGGGAAAACTTCTCAACATCTCTCTTTATCTAATTGGTGACGTTTTCTCCTCCCCTGAGACATTAATTTTTTTTATGGTTGTTTCATTCATCATTAATCTCTTATTGATTTTTTGTACCGGTTGCAATTTCTTCGATGTCAAGCCACATCAGAACAAAAAGAGGGACAACATGTTGAATATTTGAATATGCAAATAATGTGTGAACTTTTTCATGGATTTTTTCTTTAGGCTAAAAGCACCTGAAGTTCTATGATTTTGAAATTGCTGTGTGTTTCTTGAGTCAATTTCAAAGATTTGATTTCAGGAGCCTTATTTCTATGATTTTGAAATTGCTCTGTGTTTCTTGGGTCAATTTCAAAGATTTGATTTCAGGAGCCCTATTTTTCAGTACTCTAGTGCTCAATTTGTAACCAATTCTATTTTTGATTGAACACATATGAGGCATTAAGCTTCCCCCTTGCCCACTTGATGACACATAATTTAGAATGGATTGTTTTGATATTTGTGTAGCTTTATGTGGATTCTTAGTACATTTTGACAAGTGTCTCTTCAATGACGTTGTACCATGCTTTCTTGGGCACAATCATAATCTGTATTACAATACTTGCGCACAACTTTAATCTCTCCATTTGTCTCATCCAATGATAACTTAGTAAAGTGATCACATAATTATTTCTCAGTCGTCCTTAACTCCGAACTTTCCTTAGTTTGGGTCTCCGGCATTTGAGAAATTCTACTACCTCAAATAATTATTTCTCAGTCGTCCTTGACTCCGAAATCCTTTATTTACCACTTATTTACAAAAATGCCATTACTTTTTCTACTTTTGCTATAATTTCCAAAATGCCATCACTTTTCCTACTCTTTCTTAATTCCAACCTGACCCTTGGTTGACTTTTGACATTTTTTTGTCAACTTTGACTTTTTGGTTGACTTTTGACCAAATTACCAAAATGTCCTTATTATTTGATGACACTTTGAGCCTTAGATCTTTTAATCGAAATTGTTAGAACGGGATTTGACCAAGAGGGGGGTGAATTGGTCAATTATAAAAATTCAAGAACTTTAAACTTCACAGAAATAGAAAACAAAGTCACCGAGAGAGAAAGAAATATGAACACAAAGATTTATCCTGGTTCGGTCTCCTTGACCTACGTCCAATCCTCAGGGCACCCCCGAGATTTCCAAATCCACTATCGGCAGTAAATCAGGCTTCACAAGCCTTTACAAACTGGGAATCACTCCCCCTTTATCTTTTCACTAAACCAGAGTATGACACTCTATTTTCTAACTCACTTTCAGCCCAATTTACTCAAGGCCCCGTCCTTGAGTTTCTCACAAGTTTACAAAGTATTTTGGCCTTAAATATCTCTCTCAAAAGAGTATATGGCTAATAATGAAGCTCAGAATGAATTTAATGAAAGATTACAGAGAGCATAGTAAATGCAGACTTTAATGCTCAGGATGTTCTTCTTCTTCTGTAATGAATGCTGGTCCTTTTATAGTTGAGACTTGATGAAATGTTCGTTAGACTGCATTCAATAGTCGTTACTCTCATCAACGACCAATGGCTTCTGCATTAATGGCATTTAATGCTTCTGAGTCAGACGACGATGAATGTTGCAGAATAACGTTAAGATCTCCGAGCCTCGAACCATGCTTTGCCTCTTTCCTCATTGATTGTCTCAAGCTGCTGTATTTATGGGAGCAGTTAGAATTCAAAAAATGTCGTTACACAAATAAGGAAAGTAGGTGTATAGCGTAGGTGAAATGTGTCAGACACAAAGCTGTCAGAGAGAGAGAGACAGTGCTCGAGCATAAGGTTTTTATGCTCGAGTGTTGCTCAAAATATTTTAAAGAAAAGTTCAATGCTTTGATGCAATGCTCTAGCGTTATGTGAAAGTGTTTTGAAAAGAATCATATGCTCAAGTGATAAATCTCAGTGCTTGAGTGTTAATAATACTTTCTAGGAATACTCGAGTATTCTGTGCAAGTGATGAAAAATAATTTTGACAAATCATAATACTCGAGTGATGAAATAATGATATTCAAGTGCTATTAATGCTAAGTGAATGCTAGAAGTATTGAGATAGAGTATTGATGAACAGTGAAAATTTTCAGCCCGATACTCGAGTGATAGAAAGCTGGTACTCGAGTGTTAGTAGTGCTGGCAGTCAATACTTGCAGTGTTGGCTTCCAGTGTTGAGTGAAAGGTCACAACAGTCGAGTGCTGGAAATCTGTGCTTGAGTGTTGGCTCTGCTGGAAGATTTCACTTGAATTATCACTTGACAGCACTATCAAAAGTCTCAACACTCGAGTGTTGAAAAAGCAGTGCTCGAGTGTTGGTTGTGCTGTCAGCCAATGCGGGAAGTGTTACCTGATAGTGTTGAGAAAAATAGTCAACACTCGAGTGCTGAAATTCAGCACTCGAGTATTGGCAATACTTTCAGCCAATACTTGAAGTGTTGACTTGAAGTGTTTTCAAAAACCTCAATGCTCGAGCATTGGAAACCTAGTGCTCGAGTATTGGCTCTGCTGTCAGTCACTACTTGCAGTGTTCACTCAGAGTGTAGTCTAAAAACTTATTTTCAAAGCACAGTACTCGAGTGCCACATTCCAACACTCAAGTATTGACAATACTTCATGTCAATACTTGAAGTGTTACCTGGGAGCACTGAATTTTCTTAAGATAAAAACATGCAGTGCTCGAGTATTGAATTCCACTACTCGAGTACTGTCAATACTCTGACAAAACGCTCGAGTATTTTCAAGAAGTACTGATTCAATACTCAAAACTTGTGATTCAAAGATCATTTTGAAATCTTTTAACACAGTTTTTTAACAAGGTATCAACAGAAATGACCATTTTGCCCTTATCATGTAGGCTAAATGACCATTTTACCCTTAGTCATTTCCACTTAGACTTCCAAAGACTAGGGACTTAGTCAATTATGATATTTCTTTCCTTTAGGCATTTTCCTCTATATTTTCCCTTATTTATGGGCCTTAGATTATCACCTAATTTACTGATCTAGCCTTTAGTTCAAACTACAGAAATGCGGATATTACATTTTTCGTAATTAATTTTCTAAGAAAATACTTTTTTGGGCTTTTCGAGCACTGTTGTTCTCTGTACAACAAAACTGCCCACACCGGATACCGAGTAATAATTTTATTAATTACTTTATGACCCAACTAAACTTTTCTCAGTTCGGGTCTCTGGCATTTGAGGACTCCTGCTACCTCAAATAATTATTTCTCGGTCGTCTTTAACTCCAAAATCCTTTATTTACCACTTATTTACGAAAATGCCACTACCTTTTCTACTTTTGCCATAATTTCCAAAATGCCATCACTTTTTCTACTCTTTCTTAATTCCAACCTAGCCCTTGGTTGACTTTCACATTTTTGGTCAACTTTGACTTTTTGTTGACTTTTGACCAAATTACCAAAATGTCCTTATTATTTGATGACATTTCATGTCTTAGGCCTTTTTGATCAAAATGACCATTTTACTCTCGTCATTTAGCCAAATGATTGTTTTACCCTTGGGTCATTTTTACTTAAAATCCTTAAGACTAGGAATCTAGTCAATCATGATCTTTCTTGTGTAGAGGCATTTTCCTTCCTATATTTCCATATCCATGGGCATTAACTCAACCCATGACTATTGGTTTAGTCTTCATTTCCAATTACTGGAATATGCGGATATTACATCGGTCAAGGATAAGGTATGGATGACGTTGTCCTTCTATTCCTTACCATTATTTTCTCAATCCCTGAGTAATCTAATCTCATAAATGAAAACTCCTTTTCGTTATAGTATGGTCATACATTTCTTAGACTCACTCATTGAGGGGCCAGTAATATCTCTATGCTAACGCGATGAACAAATCCCATCTTTATCACTCACATTCCTCTACATGAGACACTAAGCCTGATTATAGCCTTTATCATCACCCAGTCAAATGTGACTTTTGACTAAGTTAAAACTTAGCAACTCTCATATAGGAATCTATGATGATCTCATGTCAAAGGGCATGATGATGTGATTACATATGAGATAATAATGACTTAATCCATGCATATTTCTTATAACACCTCACCTTTAGGAATTATCCTCATTAGATACCATTATTGAACCTCTCAAACACTTCCCTTTACTCAAAATAGACTAAAGAAATGAAATTCCAAAGTTTGCCATGAGTTACTATTCATTTGGCCAAAATTCCAAATTTTTGGGCCAACTTTGAAAATTCATAACTAATTTTAGAAAAATAGAAATTAAGTAGTTCAAGTTTCTAAATGAAGTTTATATAATTATCTAAAGGGGAAAAATACTCACTTGTCTAAAAACTTTCCCTGTTAATGCAGTTTATTGCATAAAGATGCACTGTACATGTGGTCATTTTTCAGTTTTCCCTATTTTTCTCTCAACTTTGGAAGACCATAACTTTATGTATAGATGTCCAAATTTAGTGATTTTGGTCTTGTTTTAAAGCTTACCATATAACTATTTTTCTAGAAAATTCAAATTAAATGGACTTTATTTACCACAAAGTTGAGGATTTATCATCGGTGTTGGACCCATTTAAACCATTTTCTTGTTTCTAAGTTTATCAAAGCATGCTTGCTTATTTATTAGATCATTTGCTTGTTCAAACTAGCTCATTTACACATGGTCATACACATATCCATATGCCTTCACATCTTCACAAATAGAAGTTTATATGATACCTGGGTTCCAAAACACTTCAAAATATACATGTGCAGCACCACCCCATAGGGTTTGAGAATCCAAAATTCCAAATACAACAACAATCAATATAAACTATACACCAATCAACTCATTAGCTTGCATAGAGTTATTTGATACGAATTATTTGATCTAAATCCATTATTTCTTATTTTCTCTCTCAAAAATCTAACTTTTTAGCAGCCTAAAATCAAGCATAATCCAAGAAACTATACCGATAGAAGTGAAGAGGAAGGTCCAAGGAGTAAGAATATGTGAATGATTTCATCAAAACTCAACTTCACCTTGGATTTTTGGAGCCTTTTCTCTTCTTCAATGGATGCTCCTCTTCACACCTCTCTTCTCTCTATTTGCAGCGGGTTTGCACAAAAATAATGGGCTGGAAGTGCTGAAGAAAGATGACTTAAAGTTAAGACAAGTTGATCCAAGGGCTAGGATTTTATCTTGCATTAATTGATGATCTAATGGTTGGAAATTGCCCAACACATTTTCCCTTTTTCCGCACATTTTGGGCTGCCATTAATGATCTGAAAAATGATAGTAAAAACTATCTCCATGGGCTAAATTGAAATGGTGGCATGTGTCCCTAAATCCTGTACAGCTTGGATTGATAAAGTAACTTTGTTCAGATAAATTTTACCACTTATTTGGGATATTTATTTCTTTTTTTTGGTCTTCAAATATAACTCTCACAAGTGGCATAAACACGTTTATGACACTCTTACTTTTGGAAACTTTATGTTTCTATAAAGTTACTTTATACTCCCAAAAATGCGGTTAGGCGATTTTCTGATTGTTAACCTGATTTGATGTCACAAAAAATTCTTAAAATTCTTCCTAATACTCTCATACTTTTTGTTTCTTCAAATAGCTTTATGAAATGTCTTTAATTAATTTTTGAAGAAAATCCTAATTCAGGGTTTGTCCGAGCCTTTTCTCTTCGATTAAGGATATTGTTTCTCACTTTCTTTTGGAAACAATTTTATAAAATACTAAAATTTTCAATCTATTTTTATATACTTTGAGATTGGGAAACTGAGGCCTTTAGGTATTTTAAATAATTATTTCTAGCTAATTATTTATTTAAATAGCCAAAAATTAAATAACTAATAAAATTTCCATAACAAAAACACAGGTCATTTAACCTAAACTGAGCCTCACTTTCTGATTAGTGAATTTTTCTCGATCTGATGGTGACATAAAATTTTTATGATATTTTAGTCAAACTTTGACCAAAATACCCTTGGGACTTTTTCATAATTACCAAAATGCCCTATAACTTTTTCATAATTACTAAAATGCCCTTGATCTTTTCTCAAAATGACCATTATGTCCATATCTTTTCAAAAATGACCATTATATCCCTATCTTTTAAAAAATGACCAATATGTCCCTATCTTTTAAATAGAAAATAAGAACATATAGTAAAGTTGTCATTATTTTGAGTCTATAGATGTTTCTCTAACAGTTGGAATGGGTGATTTTGTCTATGAATCCCCACTCATAAATAGAAAATAAGATCATATAGTAAAGTTGTCATTACACTACTACAAAAAGTATTTTTGACGCCCTATTTTTAACCCAATTGGCTCCCTTTTTCATAGGGGTGTATATGTGACGAGCGTACAAAGTTAGGGCATATGGCGCTCTATACCATGAAAGGCGCCGTAGGGTACACCTACGGTGCCCTATATTGAAATATAGGGCTTTGTATCCTACGGCGCCCTATATTTCAATATAGGGCTCCGTAGGGTGCTCCTGTGGAGAACCACAATCATCGTTGAAAGTTAACTATCAAAAGTCCTTCAAACAACAACAATGTTCCTCAAAGATTTAACCTTGATGCCCACTAATCTAACATCAAACTTCAAACAGGTCAAAATCCACAAATCAGTTCAAACAGCTAGAAAGAAGCTCAAATATGGAAGGATGGTCATAGGAGAAAATTCATTTAGAATTCCATATACGTATTCTTTCCCTATGAAGATAGGAGATGGGATTCAGATGATACTCGGCTGCAATTTTATAAGAAGCATGCAAGGAGGAGTACGAATTGAAGGATATGTAGTCATTTTTTACAAATACAGAAAAGGAGTG
>JANTPZ010145878.1:0-26722 GCA_025593235.1 Vachellia pachyceras | reverse complement strand
AGAGAAAGAGAGAAAAAGTAAGAAAGAGGAAAGTAAGAAATAGTAGTAAAAAGAGAGTATGAAAGAGAAAACCTAGGTTTCAAACCTAGGTTTTGAAATCTAGGTTTCAAAACCTTATAACCAAACGAACCCTTAATGAGAGGAAAAATGGAAAATGATAATAACACTTTCAAACAGGATATTATTAGTGTCTCTTATAAATAAGAAAAAATAACAAACAACCCAGAGTTGTTTTCTTTTTCCAAGTATGGATATCATTATACAAGAGACAATATAATTTAAAAAAACTATTAATATTAAATACGAATATATATATATATATATATATATATATGAGCAATGATTCAAATCTTGATTTGCGGTTTGCCATATTGTGATTTGCTTGACTCAACCTCTGTTAGTCATCTCTACAACACCCCCGGGCGAAATTTGAGCTTAATACACAAGTTTGTAGTGTAAAGAAATAATTGAAATAACTCAATAGAGTACTCGTGGCACTTCAGAACACATGACTCAATAATGGTAAAACATTTTAATTACGTCAAGTGTTAATAGCAAATGAAATTTCTCAAATTGACATATAGATTATTTACTTCAATTTCAAATATGAAATCTAAAAGGTACACTGAAAATTGTTTTTTAACAAAAAAATCCCATTTTGCAGCTATTCGCACCATCGTTACTCATATTTTTCCAAAATTGATTTCATAGACTTTCATGCCTAGACAAAAAGAATAGGTAATATATATATATTACAATTCTTACATATTTATAAAGTTTAGATACATTTTTACCTGAAAGTATTCACGAAGGAACAATTTTGCTCTAGAAATTTTTTGAAGAGTAATGTTACCCCAGAGCATAAAAACATAGCAATGTTGTCCCCAAGTTAACACATCAAAGGGTCAAACATTTGTTGACCATATTGTGCTGATATGACATGCTAACATGGCATCCACTTAACTTTTTTTTCATGTCAGATCTACAAGTAGGAAAAAAAAATGCATCCCTCCCAGAACCCAGCAAAAACAAAAATAGATTATAGCAGCAGAGCAACAAAGAGCAGATAAAACAAGAATGCCTGACAATATAATTAAACACTTATTGCTTCGTGAGGGTGAAGGTGTGGCTGCAAGTGTTCTTGAGAACCAGGGTGCCGATCCTTACTAATATCCGCATATAGGTTGCAGGCTTGTAGCTGCACGTGTTCAAGTCATCATTTATTCTTATTTTCTCCAGCTGGATATATTTTACACAAATCCTAAAGTTATTTGAATTTTTATGCTGATATCCTAAATTTCCTTTGGCTGAGCGCAGGTTATTCGCATGGTTGGTGAGATTACAGATCTTGTTTGGAAAAGCTTATTTACTCCCCATAAACACGTTTAACAGTGTTTTTCCGCAAAATGAGATAATCTCCTCCACATATTTACTTCGACTTGCGTAAAAATACTTCTCTATCGCGTTCCCAATCAGACACGTTGCCACAGTTGGCCCTGGAAGCAGCAGCAACAAGATGCCCACTTTGGAGGAGTATGGTTACCAATTTGACCAAGTTAACAGAGGAGGAAAAAAACAATATAATCAAACAAGAGGAGGAAAAAAACAATATAATCAAACAAGTAATGTTCATCCTTACAGTAATTACCTAACAATGGAGATAGCGACCCTATTAGCTGAATTAGATCTTACTGTTTCTTCATTGTATCTCCCTCTTTTTTTTTTTTTATGAATACATTATTCTTATTTTTCCTACTCATAAATCTTACACTGGAAAAAAGTGGAGTGGATGCCATGTAAGTATATCGTATTAGCACAATATGGTCAACTGATGTTTGACCGTTTGATCTGTTAATTTGGGGACAACATTGATACATTTTCAACTTTTAGGGTAACATTACTCAAAAAACTTTTAGGGCAAAAATGCACTTTAACCCTATATTTATATCACACAGTACAAAATAACTTATAATAAGTGAAACCAAACAAGCCTTAAATTGTTCAGATGATCATCATATAGATTGGGCAGATTGGGCAAAAAGAAGAAACAGAACAAGAATATACAAATTTTCTGACTGGTATAGCTTCCTCTTTATTCTGTTCCTTTCTTAGCAATAAGATGATATCATTCTTTGTCCTACAGGGAAGTAAATAAATGTAATAATCTTATTAGTAATATCTTAGGATTCAAGAGCCTTTAATGTGTTGTTTAGACTTCCTTAGATAGGCGATCAGTTTGGAAGCACTTAAAAAAAAACATTCGTAGGCTTAATGAGATAAAACTCATATTATATACTCACCCCATATAACGCGAAATCACTTAAAAGAAACCAAACAAGCACATGGTCGGAACATAAAAGCCTTCAAAAATGCCAGACCTTATACAAGATGATTCAGGTATGTAGCTAGCTATACCACCTCCCTTGTCATGGACCTCTCAACCAGGTCATCATCGAAAGCGACAGAAAGTGATTCCACAGCAAGAAGCCAACTTCATGATATCTATTTTACCAAATGATCTTTAGCATAATGTTCTGTGGTTTGTTGTTCAGGGGTGTGAGCAGTTAATTATGATGATGATCATACTCTAGAAAGACTGTATAATAAAGAGAGCCATCCTCTGCCACGTGAATAGAAAGAATTACAAAATATTTCTTGGTGTTCGATTGTCATCCTCAGTTATCTTTGTGGCTTTAAAAATCCTACAGGCACTACACTTTTGAGAACGCAGCTTAAGTTGAAAAATAACAATTGGATAAGCAGCCCCATTATCCACATCATCAAGATGAAACAACATGATATTTCTTATTAATAATGTGTGAGTGTAGTCTCATTACAAGTAAAGAAACAAATATAGGAATGGTATAATCAATCCCTTGTATTGATGTTGAACACATCCTACAGAAAAGTGGCTTACAGTCAGATTCAACTGAAAAATAATCCCCTGATCATAAGAATATGTGCTTACTTCAACGAGAAATAACCAGAAGGATCAATCTGTCAAGGTTTTTGCATCACTTGACCTACTGTCCAAGTACCAACACATCCAAGGGCCGTTATCTCTTTTCCATCGCAGCACACCAACCCAGGTGGGCTAAGGCTTCTCGTAGAGTTTTAGGAATAGAGAAAGTATCTAAGCAAGAAACGAAAGAATTGGAAATAGGAGACAAGCAGTTACAAGAAACAAAGGACAAAATAGGATAGACATAAGTGCATGTACCTATTCAAAGGGCATTAGGCAAGTTGAGAGGGGTGATTGTCAAAAGCTTAAATGTCTCAATGCAATTAGTTTGCAAATTAATTCAACAAATTAAGGGATCAAATTGATTATGTCTGCGTATTCTGAATAAGCAGAACAAAGAAATGAATTAATATCAAGAATGCTTCCTAAGAGTTTATGAATCTGCCGTCATTGCTTATCAATGGATGAGCTCTTAATTATCACCACAAAACTGATAATCTAGATCAACAAGCATACATCTGGCCCTTTCCAAAAATAAACATTGATCAATGCTACTCATGTATTTTTCCACTGTTCACAGATTTAGTACTTAATGAAGTCTAAAATCAGAGAAGAGGGATTCTAAGTCAAGAAATTCACTCCAGACAATTGCTAAATTGATCACGGTATACGCATAAGTACAAGGATGCAAACACATCACATACACTTCATTAATCAACACAATATTAAACTCCAATATGTAAATCTGAAATGAGAACAAGTGATAAGAAAAAGGCAAAGCTCTGGCTCATCATATCTCCCAGGGAAACAAAGGGCTCAGCCAGACATGTTGAAGGTTACTGCAACAGCGAACTGAACTCCAAGATCTGCCATGATGCAATCAAGATGAGGTGATTGAGATGAAGTGAAAGTAGAAGCTGACTGTGGCTAGAGCTTGCGACGAAATCGAAGCCATGCTCGCCAGAGAGGAAATGTGAGCTGGAATGAATGGACGTTGTGGCGACTGGAGTAGAACAGAGAAATGGGAGTCAAGCGGGACGATGGAATGAGATCTGGAATGGAAATTGGAGAGCAGTTGGTCTTGGACAAAAAGTCACGAGCTGGAATCAGGCGGAGCAGTCCTCGTCTGCTGGAGTCATGCTGGTCCAAATGACAGATGGGATCGTGCTGATCAGAAGAAAGACCATGTCCAGTCCGTGAGTCTGCTGTTGCCCTGGTCTGAAAGCGTGATAGTGGAATACTTGAGTGGAGGTAATGAAAATGGAAGAGTAAAATGGATGAGAAAGCTGGCGAGAGGTCTGGACCATGGAGAACAGTGGGTCTTGAGCAAAGTGACTGACTGAATGTGGCTTAAGTGTGCTGTTCAGAAGAGAAAAGTGGTTCTGGAAAGGTGAATGAAGTGACAGAAGCTGCAAGATATCTCTGCAGATGGATGATGTGTAGGATGAATGTCTGATGGATAAAGGGAGTGATTCAGAGAATGATATAAGGAGTGACCAAGAGAGTGATGAATTATCTCAAAATTAACAATTAATTCCTTTAATCCTTCATTAACACAATTAACCTCTAATTGGTATATTTATGCTTAAATAAGATATCAAGAGGTTAATATTTGGTGCACTTTCTTCATATAAAATAGGATTTGTCTCGAACTGGTGTAAACCTTAGTGATAGATGGTGAAGTAGGTGCTTGAGCCAATAGAGGAATGACATTCAAGGCTTCCATCCTCAAAGAAATATAGGGACATGCACCTGCTCAAAGGATTCACGAAGTCTCAATTGGGGTTTCCCCAAAATATTGCCATCAGCCCGTCAACACGTGTGCCTCACACGCCTACTCCAAATCCATTGTTTGTCCACAGTCCACACACCAATGCTTTGTAGTGCATAGGGTGCTCTATCTGCCAGCAATCACTTTCTCCAAAGTTGACTCATTGAATATGGTTTGATCCTAGAATTTCCAGCCTTGAGCTCATGTTTTTAGATCTAGTTTTGCTCGTTCATCCTCTTTTCTGTTTTATAGATTTTTGTTTCGTCCTTGATATGGACTTTGGTTGCTATTTCTACTCTATTTTTCATTGGATTTATCTTTGTTTTATTACTCTTTGATGGCTGAAACCAAGTCTGTAGTTGCTCTTGAAGTTGTACTGGCTATTCCCAAGATACTGATCCCAAGTCAAAGTAGACAAACTTCGTTGATTGGAGTATGATAGAATCATAACGTATCAAAAGTGTAAGAATAGGAACGGTTATTGACCAAGTCCTGAAGTGTTTATGAGTTTGTTGAATTGTTATTGTTCGTGTTCCGTAATTGTTAAGTCATGCCCTGTAATTGTGAGTCAGTTAGAGTATGCAGCAGCCCACTAGTTCTTTAGGTGTCCACGCCCGTTAATTTAGGAAGTCAGTTATTTTCTATTGCTATAAATCTTTCAGTCACATGTAAACCAGGACACGAATGAAATACATACTGTTTACTTGCGGGAGATTCTCCTGGGCTTCTGCACTCTTTCATTTGCAAGATCCTTGTTGTGAGAGAGAGTGGAAAAGAATGTTTCTATCAACTACTTTCCTTTTCGTTACCTTGCAGATCAGCGCTTCTATCAATTTGGTATCAGAGCCGTGTTCGGATCAACAATGGTGACCACTCGCTCCTCAGCTGGCGACAACCCCGTGGCTACAGACCCGTTGGCAACCATCACACCAAAGCTCGACACCCCTGGATGAATTAAGAGACAAGGTTGCAGCATTGGAGGCTCAAACGCATGAGAACCGAGGCAAGAAAGTTCAGCACTGGGCTGACGACACTGAAGACGACGCTGATTTCCACCTCCACGTCCGCCGTATGCGAAAATGGAATCCCCCAAGTTCAGCGGCAGTGACCCTTGAGGATGGGTGCTCAAGGCAGAAAAATTCTTCAAGTACTATGGGATTCCAGAGGATGATAAAGTGGAAGTGGCTGCCATGTATTTGGAAGGGGATGCACTGGACTTATTCTCTTGGGTGCATGCTGAGCGTACTCTACTGTACTGAGAGGAGTTAGTGAAGGCGCTCAATGAACATTTCGGACCTCCAGAATATTTGAACCCAGATGAGCACCTTTGTAGTATCCGACAGACAGGGAGCGTTCAAGAGTATCGCCAAGTGGGCGAGGCGTGTATCTCGGGCACCAACTGGCCTGATCACTGTCTTCTTGGGGTATTTCTCAATGGCTTGCGAGAGGAGCTCGGAGGTGCACATCCAGAACCCCGAAATGTGTACAAAGCCTCCAGTCTTGCTCTTGAATTCGAAAAGAGGCTGGGGAACCGTGGGCCGAGGCCCATTTCCTACCCAAACCGATCAGCTGTACTTGGAGCTCCAATATGCAACAGATGCGACTCGAGCGGATCCACCCTTGGGCCTTCGACCGCACCGCCGCACCCCATCCATTCGAATCGTCTGACTGCGACAACCCTACGACGGCAGCCGCGTGGGACGAGACGTGACAACAGCACCGGGACAAAGGGCTCTGTTTCTGGTGCGGCGTACCTTTCAGGCTAAGGCACCGATGCTCGGGGTCCTTCTCTCTCCTAGAGCTGGACGAAAATGGCGTGCCCATATCTTCCCCCATTGAACCTGAGGACGACGCAAACTTGGAAGCACCAGAGGAGGCTGAGATTTCCTTTAACGCTATTCTTGGCAGACCCACAACTTCGACAATGAAGCTCGGTGGCTCCTTGGCTGGACGTGAAGTACTCTTATTGGTGGATGGTAAGTCCACCCACAATTTATCTCTGATACACTGGTACGGGATTTAAATTTGGCTGTTTCTTCTATCCCTAACTTTGGTGTCCAGATTGGTGATGGGAGTGTGGTTCGTTGCAATCGGGTGTGTAAGGACGTCCAAGTTCAATTACTAGATTTGACAATTACTCAGGATTTTCATCCTTTTTCTCTGGTGGAGTCAGATTTGGTCTTAGGTATCAAGTGGCTTGCATCACTTAATACCATCCGAGCTAACTGGAATGAAATGTTTCTAATTTTCTGGGTGAACGGAAAGAAGTATAAATTACAGGGGGTGCCAAGAAAGGAGAGCCAAAATGCTAGTCTCCATGCTATGGCTACTGTGGAGCCAAACTTCACTCCAAGAAATTACAATACCATTAATCTCGAGAGAATATTGGTTGAATTTGATGTTTTCACCCAAAACCTTACCAACCTTTTGGGAGCACCACCATGCCATTAACCTCATTTCAGGTTCTCAACCTCTAAACCGAAGACCTTACAGGTACCCCTATTTCTAGAAAAACGAGATTGAGAGACAGGTCAGGGATCTACTACAGAAAGGTTTCATCCAGCCCAGTTATAGCCCCTTTGCTAGCCCAACTTTGTTGGTTAAGAAGTAGGATGGGTCATGGCAGATGTGTGTGGACTATAGGGCATTGAACAGGATCACGATACCCGATAAATACCCCATTCCCAATATTGAAGAACTTCTGGATGAATTACATGGGGCGGCTTTCTTCTCCAAGATTAATTTACGGTCCGGATACCACCAAATCAGAGTTCGCACAAAGGACATCCCCAAAACTGCTTTCCGAACTCATAATTGCCACTACGAGTACGTTGTCATGCCTTTTGGTCTCACCAACGCACCAGCTACATTTCAGGCAGCAATGAATGACCTCTTTCGACCGTATCTAAGGAAGTTTGTCTTGGTATTTTTTGACGATATCCTTGTATACAGCAAGAATGCAAACCTACATGAGCTGCACCTCCATACTATTTTGTAGGTACATTTCTTTAGATTGGCATAATAGGAGTGCAGGCCCTGGACCAGCACTCCTATTATGCCAATCTAAAGAAATGTGCCTTCGGTCAGACTCACATATCATTCCTTGGTCATCGCATATCGGCACAGGGTGTGGAGACACATTATGAAAAAATTAGCACAATCAAGGAGTGGCCAATTCCAACCACTGTGACCGAACTTCGTGGTTTTTTGGGGCTCACCGGTTACTACCGTCGCTTTGTGAAGAACTATGGTATGATTGCTCGTCACTTGACTAATCTTACTAAGAAGAATGCTTTTATGTGGTCTTCAGCTGCTCAACAATCTTTTGAAAAGCTTAAACTAGGTTTAATTTCCGCTCCAGTGTTAAGGCTTCCTGATTTTGATTCTGAGTTTGTTTTTGAATGTGACACATCCATGGAGGGGATTGGCGCTATTCTTTTGCAGCTTGACCATCCCATTGCTTTCTATAGCAAAGGGTTTTCATTTTCTAACAGGTACAAATCTGCTTATGATCGTGAGTTGTTGGCTTTGGTTTTGGCGGTGCAACATTGGCGACATTATTTATTAGGCTGTCATTTCACGATGCGCACAGATCACAACAGCATCAAAAATTTTATGGATCAGCAAACGCTCACGAATAACCAGCAGCGTCTTATTCTCAAAATTCTCCCGTTCGATTTCCACATTGTTTATAAGGAGGGAAAGGAGAATGTAGGAGCAGATTCCTTGTCTCAAAGACCACAGCATGCTGATTTCCTCAATATGGTGGTGCCGTTGCCCATGGATTTCCTGGACTTTGAAGAGGCACTGCTAGAGGATCCATTTATCGCCCCAATTATCGTTGAATTACGACAGGATGCTCGCTCCAAGCCTGGGTATTCTCTGGTCCAACAGCGTTTATACTACCATGGAAGGCTTGTGATCCCCCATAGCTCTCCGATTCGTGCCAAATTGCTGGAAGAGGCACACATCACACCTATAGGAGGACATGGTGGTTTCCTCAAAACTTTGAAGAGGCTTTCAGGTACAGCTTACTGGCCCAACATGAAAGCTGATGTTAAGTCCTTCATTCAGCAGTGCTTGATTTGTCAGAAGAGTAAATATGAAACTCTATCTCCTGCCGGTTTGTTACAACCTATTCCCGTTCCGCAACAAATTTGGGAGGATATTTCTCTTGATTTTATCATGGGCTTACCTAAATCTGGGAATTTTGATACTATATTAGTTGTGGTGGACCGCTTAAGCAAATACTGTCACTTCGTCCTTCTGTGCCATCCATACACCGCCAAATCAGTTGCTACCCGTTTCTGTGAAGAAATTGTTCGTCTACATGGAGTTCCAAGATCCATCGTGTCTGATCGCGATCCTCTTTTCCTCAACACTTTTTGGCAAGAACTATTTAAGTTGAGCCAGACACGCCTCCGAATGAGCACGGCCTACCACCCTCAAACAGATGGCCAAACTGAGGTGGTTAACCGCTGTCTTGAAGCCTATCTGCGCTGTTTCGCACATGGACAACCTCGTACTTGAAGTACCTCTGTTGGGCAGAGTACTCATTTAATACAAGTTTTCATTCCTCAACTAACATAACTCCTTTCAAGGCGGTGTACAGTAGAGACCCTCCTCCTCTTCATCCGTTCGTACAAGGAGAAACTCAAATAGCTGAACTAGCTTCACAGTTAGAAACCCGAGATGAAATGCTCAAATTGTTGCAAGCTAATCTACGCAAAGCTCAAGATAGAATGAAAGCCTATACGGACCAGCACCGTCGTGAACTTACATTTAATGTGGGTGACTCGGTCTTCCTGCGTATTCAACCTTTCTGCCAGCGTTCTCTCACCCTGAAAAAGTATGCCAAACTATCCCCACATTTCTTTGGTCCCTATAAGATCATACGACGGATTGGGCAAGTGGCTTATGAGCTAGAACTTCCTCCCTCAGCTCGAATTCACCCTGTTTTTCATGTATCGCTTCTTCGCCCAGCACATGGACAGGCTCCTGCTGTACCACCTGCAGAATTACCTATTTCTGCTGACTTTGAATTAGTACTTCAGCCAGAAAGTGTGCCAAATCATCGCTGGAGAGGCCACCAGTTAGAACTATTGATCAAATGGCAAGCTCACCCCAAAGAAGAGGCTACTTGGGAAGATTATGACTTCCTAGCGCAGCAATTTCCAGAATTCCACCTTGAGGACAAGACGGCTTTCAAGGGAGGGAGTAATGATAGATTCATAACGTATCAAAGGCGTAAGAATAGGAACGGTTATTGACCAAGTCCTGAAGTGTTTATGAGTTTGTTGAATTGTTATTGTTCATGTTCCGTAATTGTTGAGTCATGCCCTGTAATTGTGAGTCAGTTAGAGTATGCATCAGCCCACTAGTTCTTTAGGCGTCCACGCCCGTTAATTTAGGAAGTCAGTTATTTTCTATTGCTATAAATCTTTCAGTCACATGTAAACCAGGACACGAATGAAATACATACTGTTTACTTGCGGGAGATTCTCCTGGGCTTCTGCACTCTTTCATTTGCAAGATCCTTGTTGTGAGAGAGAGTGGAAGAGAATGTTTCTATCAACTACTTTCCTTTTCGTTACCTTGCAGATCAGCGCTCCTATCAGAGTAAAACTATTTATATCTATTTGCATAGTATTGAAAAGGAAGATCATTTGAATTGAGCCCCTCCAATGGATAATTCTCTAAGATGTGATTGTGGGATAATGCATGGTGATCTTTGCAAATCCATAATTCTATTGAAAGTGAGATCATTAGTTCTATAATATCACTGAGTCTGTTTTCTTAACTAACAGATTATCTAAAATCTCTATATTTGAGTAAGGAGAATGTTTCTCATATTTACAATGTTTGCAAAGCCTTTTAACATGCAGAAAAATATGATTAGCTTCTCAAAACTTATTTTATCGATTTCAAGCGGACTGATGAAGAATCAATAAGCTAATGCCTCTTCCTATTGAAATTGAAGGTCAAAAGGTTCAACGTGAACAAATGATAATCATTAGCTTTCTTGCCAATCTTATGCATGTGTATGAAACTGTTGGTTCCTAAATCTTGTCGAACAACTTCAGGATTTCCATTTGGGAACAACTAGTTTCATACTCAAGTGAGAGACCAGTGAAAAAGCTCATTATTTCCATTGAACTAATTGAACCTTTAGGTCAATCGTAAGAGGCATTAGAACATTATTCATTAGTTTGCACAAAATCCATAGTACAAGCTTTAAGAAACGATCATACTTTTCTACACAATAGAATGCTTTTTAGACATCATAAATACAAGAAACATTCTCCTTGACTAAATATAAAAATTCCAAATAATCCATAAGTTATTTAACAAACTATGTTATTAATAAAACTGGCAATCTTTCACTGCAATCATATATTTGTAAAAATAGCTGTGCATCATCTTGCAACCAAGCCTGGTGAGAATTATTTGTTGGAAGAGGACGTGCCAAATGATCTTTCTTTTCAATATTCCACAAATAGATATGGATGGTTTTACTCCAATCAAGAAAACTTGTCCAATTTAACTTGTGGTCTGTAATCTCAATAACAACCAGGCAACTTCAAGAAGGATTACATGCTTAGTTTCAGCTATCGGAGAGTAATACAACAAAGACAAATTCAATGGAAACAAAGTAGAAATGCTAATCAAAGGCCACACTAAGGATCATACAAAAATAATTATAACAGAAAGCCAACCAGAAAATAGCCCAACTAGGATTAAATGAACAAACCCATATATAAAAATATGAACTCAGGGCATGAAAATTCCAAGAACAAACCCGATCAAATGAGCCAACGCAGGAGAAGGTGATCGCTGGAAAGAGCACCCCACGCACTGCAACACTTTGGCGCGTGGATGAACAACGAATCTGGAGGTGTGCTAGGAACTGGAGCTGTAAAATGATGGCGAGAATATGGAAATAAGCCAATCAAGACATGGTGACTCCTCTAAACAAGCACGTCTCAAGATTCCAATGAGGACCCAAGCCCTAAATGCATGTGAATGAATCCGATAGTACAAGAACTCAAACGCAAAGCAAATTCTAAGGAGAATGATATATTTGATACCATATAAAGATAGAGAGGGATGATATGAATTTCCCTGTATATTTCATAAATAGGTACAGGGAGTATATTGGAGGGAGGAGCCTCAGTACCAATGGTTTATAATAACCAAATGGAATCATATCTGATCCTAGAATAATGATATACGTTACACCATCTGCGTTAAGGAGAGAATGTTCTAATATATTCACAAAAATTA
The DNA here is from genome assembly GCA_025593235.1 of Vachellia pachyceras. Lineage (NCBI taxonomy): Eukaryota > Viridiplantae > Streptophyta > Magnoliopsida > Fabales > Fabaceae > Vachellia > Vachellia pachyceras. Next base: position 14,705 of record JANTPZ010145878.1, on the reverse strand, counting down.
AGGATGAAAAGGGGAAATAAAACAACATTCCATATGTGGCAAAAAAACAACATTCCATAATAGGCGAAATAGTTAAAAGAATATATTGAAATAAATGAAGACCTCTCTGGAAATACAGTATTGAAATAAATGAAGGCCCCTCTGGAAATACAGTTGACCTCTGCAATTTTAATGAGATGTTGACAATATAACATCAGTATTCAGTAGACAATATAACACGGCTGTCATCCAGAAATCACAAAATATTACCTCCACAGATGAATAATTTTACCTTAGGGAAACTTTACAACTGTTTATAAAATCATAACCTCCCAGATAAAATCAAAGAATTCAGACACGCTTGATACAATAAAGACAACAACATATCCAGCAGCACCGGACGCCCTTTTAAGAGGGAAAGATTAGAGTCAATGTAATGCCCCAGCTCCCCCACTGCCTCAATCACATATGCGAAAGGCATATATATATATTAAGATATCATAATCCTCTCATGTGAGGGTTTCAAATGACATTGTCGTTTTAGTTAAATCTCACCACTGATTTTTGGGATGCATCACCAGAGAAGCCAAATATCATTGGATATAAATCTTGGCTCCTCCTTCATTGGGTATATTTTTTATTATTGAGTTTTACATAATGACTTATATATTAGTATCTTTTATTTAAATGTTACTTGTTATTTTTAAGGGATTGATTGAGGGTGATTAGCACCTAATCATTCTCTAATTTCTCTATGACGTATCCATACAAGAGCAATAAACATGATCAGAGATAATCTGACAATCTGATCATCCTTCTCAAAATTTGTACTATTTCTACCCTGATTTCTTCGATTTTTAATACATGATTATAAGTAAGAAAAGAAAGATTACAAAAACAATAAGACACCAAGCGACAAATAAAAAAGTTCCAATATTCACCAGTTTACAAAGTTACATTGCAAATTGTAAGGGTTAGTATTGGCCTATTGGGTGATTCTAGCCTCATAACATTGTCGTCTTGTCACATGATAGGCTCACACGAAAGAATCGTGATGCACATTCTAAGGCCATAACATTAAAATTAAAAATCAATAAATAAATAGTCTGTATGGTATATATATTTTCAAAATGAATACAAAACAATATTTAGAGCAGTATGTAATGAACAAAGAATCTCAGAGTAACCTTTTTGGAAGAACATGTAGACCTAGGGGATCTCAATGTTTCAGTTCTAGCTGATTTGGCCTTGCAATAAGGACTAGATAAGAAACAAGAGAAAGTCAAAATTTTAATATGTGCAAATGGAAAATTCACATAAATTATCATCGCACAAACTTGAACGAATGAAGCCTGACTGCCACGTTGTCTTCTTCATGCTTCTGTTTGATTTTTACAATTACAACCTCATCCACCTTTTCTGTACGAACATCCAGGAAATTGGTCACCTATAAGACACAAGAAATACGTAAAGTAGATATTTAGGATGAAAGATACTTCAAGAACATCTCTTAAAGGGTAAAAAACATCTCAACAGTTTAGTGGTCAATACAAAAAGGAGCAGGCACACTTGTTCTCTCAAAGTTGATATGTAAAAGGAGCAGGAACATTTCAGTCATATGCTGCAAAAAAAAACATGAAATAAGCATGTCTTTAGAAAGTAGATGTACTTCAATTCATAAACCATCTATTCCCCATCTTGAGTTATTTCCACTCATAAATCTGTTTATGCCAGTTCCAGAAGAACAATTTGATGACTGAAATGATGTAGGAGCATCTGATCCTGATTCACAGATACTTGGAGAACAACGATGATGGCTTCATATTCCGTAATCATCTTATATCCTAAAGTTTATATATGCTGTTCAAAAAAGTTCCTAAGCATGATAAGTGAGTATGCAAGACTGTAAAATCACTTATGATAACAGAGAGCATGGATCACAACCAGGCTGAAGTTTCACACTCCATGTCTAATAATTGAATAAATTTCTGTCATGAAGAGAACATAATGGTATATCAAGAAAGGAGAGAAATTAGACTACATTCTGAATATCTCACTCAACAACTGAAATATTTCCAATTAAATGCATGCTTAGAGGCATAATGATTTTTTCCACCTAACTTTCTGAACATCCATCAGCTGGAGAAATGTATTGACAGGACAAGGTTCAAAATAGATTGCATCTGTCCACTGATACCAGAATAAATTCTGAAGCAGTTTAAAAAAGATAAACAATACATAAAATCACAACAATACCTGAAAGAATTTTTCCGCCCTCCTGGGGGGACTACATAAGCCAATAACCTAGATACAGTGGTAAGCTTCTTCTTATCCTTTTTTTTTTTTGCCTTCCATTTATTGGATTTGGAGTTAATAAAAGCAATACTATTCAAGTAAAATACAATTGAGAATGTAACCCAAAAAAATACAATTGAGAAACTTTTCAACTATGCACTAAAATGGACAAAAATTTTCAAAGCATAGAGTCAAACATAACATCCAAAATTTGTGACTGTTTACCCTGCATTAGATTGGTACAAAGCTGGAGGATAATTTTCATTGTCCTCCTCACCCATGAATATCATGGCAATCAACTATGGGGTGATTATATTAACAACAACAAAGTTTTGTCCCACTAGGTGGGTTCGGCTACATGGATCACATGCCACCACTGTGTTCTATCGTAGATCATATCCCTGGATAGATTATTTACCAAAAGATCCCTCTCTATAACCTCCTTGAGGGCTTAGGTTTCCTCTACCCTTTTTCAGAAGACTCCATACCGCTTGATCCATCCTCTTTATCAGTTTCTCTAATGGCCTTCTCAGAACATGTTTGAACCACATCAAATTATTTTCCACCATTTTCTCCACAATAGCTGCCACTTCAACTCATCCCTGAATTTGATCATTATGAATCCTATCCATTATAGTATCGTCACACATCCATCTCAACATCCTCATCTCAGTCATCCCCACTTTATGCTCATGTTGTCCTTTGAAAGCCCAACATTTACTACCATATAACATTGCTGGCCTTATAACCATACGATAAAACTTTTCTTCTAATATATTAGGTACTTTCCGATCACAAATAACTCCTATAGCTTGCCTCCATTTACACCATCCAGCTCGGATTCTATGATTAACATCACTATCATTTTCACTATCTTAATGTATAATTGATTCCAAATATCTAAACTTTGTTACTTGTGGAATGGTTTGATCCCCAATGTTACCTCCAAATCACTTCTAACTTGTCTCTTATTAAATTTGCAATACATATATTCTATCTTACTCCTACTCAGATGAAAGCCTTTGACTCCAAAGCCCTCCTCCAAATCTCAAGTTTAGAGTTAATTACTTCCCTTGTTTAAGCCGAAAGAACTATATCACCGGCAAAAAGCAGGCACTTAGGAATCTCTTCTTTGATAAACTCAGTTAGAACTCTTGTACTAGATTAAACAAAAATGAGCTCAAAGATGATCCTGATGTGATTATATAAACAAATATACATAAAGTTTTTTACCATAGCTTAAATATTTTCCTCATTAACTCTTCTCCCAAATATGTTTTAAGCACATCAATACTAAAATGGCATAAGTTAATTCCTCTAGGAAGGAGAAAACACAATACAATTGCAAAAAATCTACAAAAGAACATAGAACATGAAGGATACATATGAGATACCTTCATTACATAGGCCAGAAGTATCCTGATGTGCTTCTACTTCAGATGATCGATGCATACCAAGAATAAGAAAGCAAGGAACAGCAATAAGAAACAAGACCCTTCCACACTATTGTTGGCAAAGAAGCATCAAGGAATAATGGAAGATTCATGCCTGATTCACAGACAACAGAAGTCTCAAACTCAACAACCATAGTGAAGAAAAGAATTAGATTCGGAACATATGTGGACCCACGGCTTGGAATTGAGACCTCATTTTCTTCTGAAAACAGAGCCATAGATTCTATAATTTGTGTTCCTACTTAAATTGAAATATCACTAGTTCCCAGCAACTGCATAGGCAAGAATATAACATTGAGTATGAAAGTAAAACAAAAGAGCAGCAACGAAAGAGGTGCAGGTTGTAGAGCTTTCAAAAATACTTGCAAGATTTTAAAAAAAAAAAGTCCAAAACATTCATAGCTTTCAAGCTAATCTAATCTCATTTACAACTAAAGCCTATTCATTAATTTAGAACATGTAATTTACAGAATTCAGACATTTGTATTTTATATTTCGATTGGCTACTAAACTCAAAGATGTTGATGTTACATCAAAATAAATAGCATAATATGTAAGTTTCTCCTAATCATGAGAAATATGGAAGAATCTTCAGACATTGATAAATTTGAAACTTGAGTGGTGCATGGGATTGCTTCTAAGCTTTTTCTTTCCTCGCTCTAAGATGGCATGTGTGTGTGAAAATTTGCAGCAGGCGGGAAATGAAGTTAGAGAACCCTTTTAAAGATGCAAAAAGATTGCTCCCTACCATCAAGGAAGCATTGCCAAGGTATAGGGTTATGATGTAAATCGCATAGATCTTGGAACCAAAGAGCATTGAATCAAAGGCATGGCCAAGGGCCACATTTCATGGAGAAATGACTTGATGTAACAAATCATGCAAAAGTCCTCAAATATTATGCTTTTTCTTATGTTTCAAAACCATCAACTGAAAACAGGAGCACTTCCCTCAGAGGGAAGAGGTAGAATTTCCCAAACCGTTCCTCAAAACTAGAAGTGCAAAACAGAATTATATGATCAAGCTAGATTAATAAAATCCTCTGGTGAACAAAAAATTCAAACTGTAAACTAGAATCTCAAAACACGAGAAGTTGCAATGTATTCCAAAATATCATCGAAAACACTATCATTTTTTACCCAAAAAAATCAGGCATTACGAATTTAATCCAAAATAATTACTAGAAGCCATGCAACACAGCCCAGAATTTGCAATTTAAACCATAAGTTTGACAAGAATTCTGCGATCATGCATCGCCAATGAAGCACAGGACATAAAAGGTCGATTTACAATAAAACTACCAGAGGCATTTTGACAAACAGTTGGGTGGCATGAAAAAGTAACCTATCAGTAAGAATAGATATCATTCACAAATATCACATCATCAATGAGGGAATGATTAGCAATAGCAAAATTATTTACAAAAAATCAAAGAAAGAATGAAAGCGCTCCAATTTGATGCCAACGAGCAAAAGGTAAAGGGAGTAAAATCATAAGTAAGGGACATGAAAGATGATAAAGCTGACCTATCCAACAAAGCCATGCCCTTCTTGCTGGATGCAAGTTTGTATGGAAAACCAGGCATTGACAAGATGGGCTAGGTAGTCAAGAAGTCGCTTGAGGGCGGGCAATGGCTTTGAAGCAGTTTTCTATGCATCTTGGAATCATTTAAAAACATGAAGAAAAATAGCCAAAAATGAATAGGGAAGAGAGAGAACTTTAAGTCCTTAGAAGTACTTTACCTGACTTTAATTGCATGCTTCTAATTTCTTTTATCACGAGTTTATAATTTCACCTTACCTAATTAAAAAATTATAAGAACATGCTTAAAAACATGTAAAAACATAAAAAAATCTAGTGAAATAAAAAAAGTACGTAGATCAACTTCAAAATTAAAAGTATTAGCAATTGCAAATTAGTTATAAAAAACTAAAAAAAATAGAATAGTTTTACCATTGCATGTAAATAAGTTAAAATATCCACTATTATAAAAAAAAGGACTTTTTAGACGATTTAAAATGAACTTTTAGGTTTGATAAAAAAAATGGCATTTTAGACATCAAGTTATACGGACTCCCTAGAAGCTATTCAGCTTATTTTCTCTGACTGTAGTGTTTCTCATTCACTTTACCAAGTCATTAGGGATATCTACTTATTGGTGTTAAAGGATTGGGATTTGGAGATAGTTCATTGCTATAGGGAGGCACTAACTTGTGCTGATTGTATTGCCAGGAATAGGCATAATGTCAGGGTAGGTAGTATTTATCTGCAGGAGCCACCTTTTTACTGTGTTGAACCTCTTTGGCTCGACTTGTTCTTTTAAACAGTACATATTTGCACTCTAAAAGGTGATATTTAGAAGAAAATAAATAAATAAATGATCTATATATTTTATCATTACATAAATGTTAATCACAACGAAATGTCCAAAGTTTCATCATCAGCAAGAAAAAGGTTATTTCAAAAATTCATAACTAATTTCACAAACTTTCAAAAATTACAAATTATAGTTCATCAGAAAGCTTTAGATATCTACTTTCCAATACAAAAAGTTTTAGTAAACGAAACCGATATATTATTTCTTCATGACTAGCTCTGAAAATGCTAGCCTATTTATAAGAAAAGAGATTATAATAATTAATTTAAAATAATCCTAATATATTTATTCAAATATTTGAATATTTGAATTCAAGATATATTAAAATATTCTAATTTAAATATATTATATCCTAATAATACTTAAAATAAAAATACTAACCGAGATATTTATAAATAATATCTCTTTATTATTCGTACATAAAATAAACTAATAGATCCTAAAATTATGGTAACAAATTGATCCACTATCTTCATCCACAATCCCATGATTTCGGTACTCTATCAGCTTTAGATATCTACTTCCCAACACAAAAAAGATCACTCAACAATGATATCATTTGACCCCTGAGAGTTTCTAAATACCAATGTTGCTCAAAAAGACTAAGAGCATGACTCTATTATCATCATTGAGTCACTCAACCTCAATCAAACCCAAAAAAAATTAGCTCAATCAATCGTTAATTCCATAAAATGAAATCCATGATGTTACAAAAGTTTATTTCAGAGATCAAGAACATGATTGAGCAAAAATGGCACGTTGAGTTCCAAGTTTTGAAATGGGCTCTGAATGAAGCTAGTAGGTTTACAAATCCTTAGTCCACAGTTGCTAATGGAGATTTAAGCATATGTTGTTCCTTAGTTTTTTCTTTTTTTGGGTTATAGTCTTTTCCTTTTCAGTGTATATTAAAATAGAGGAGCATTAAAAAAAACAAGAGGGAGGCGAAGGTCAAAACAACAGAGGGCAATAAGTGAATAATATAATAAATGCTCGGAACAAATGGGAGAGATTCTTATAATAATGGCCAACAAATTGTTTCAGAGTTTCATGTATCAAAGACATGGGGAAGTAAAAAGGAAAACAAATTTAGTACTAAAGTTGATGGAAATGGTTACTTTTTTGTTGATTTTTATGATGTAGTTTTATAGTTATTTCTAGTTTTCGTATGTTTGGTTTTGTTGAACTCTATTTGTTATACATAAATGGAAATTGTCTTTCTCCAAGGGGAAAAAAACCAAGTATAGCATTTAGTCTTTTCTTCGTGTTTACCACTTTGACCAATAGGATACTTTTCTATCGATTGGGCTTCGACCCTCGTTTTTACAAAGACAAACTTTTTAGTAGATGTCGTCGGAACTCTGGCTGTTGCGATTCAGATGATCAATCACCGGTAGGATTGCAGACAACGGAGCTCCGACAGCCGGCTAACAAAAAGTAAGCGATAATTATCTAGAGGTCTTAAGTAAAGGAATGTGTTACAAAATGGTCTAAGAGGTTGTAAATGATAACTGCTTCACTTGTAAATGATGCTTCTCGACTTGTCATTAACAACCTCTTGGGACCATTTTGTAACGCATTCCCTTACTTGGGACATCTGGGTAATTCTCCCAAAAAAAGTAATGAGGTGGCTTTGAAAAAAAATAAGGGCACTGATGTTTTCTGTGCAATATTTCAAAATTTCAAATCAATTTATCCACTCTAATTTGGGATTAATGAATTTCAGCACTCTAACTTGTTGGTTGCAAATTTTAAAAGTATTTTTGTGGAGTTTTTTCAATATATTCTATCCTTTAAGCAGTGTATTGCAGTTGTAATCTTTTTTATCACTGTTTAACTTCGTCATGGAAACTAACTTTGATGGTTATTTTTTCATCTTCTTCATTTTCTTTGCACACAAAAACATAATTTTGGGAAATTTTAGTTAAGGATTACTAGCCCGTTACGTAAGCCGAAATAGATATGTGAAGGAAATTATTTCATTTTACGAAAAAATACTGTTTAACATACGTTTGAGCTTCCCATAATCGTTGTGAAACACACCCACCGTCGCAATTAATGTCCATTTGTCCCAAAAAAAAAAGTCTAAACTTTCACTGCACTTTCGAAGAATAAAAACTATAAATTTTATAGATGAAAAGACATTGATGCCCTTTCCCTTTTTAAGCTAATTTACAATTATGATTAACAAATTTACAACAATATATAAGTGAACTGACAATAGCATATATCGGAATTAACAACTCCCATAACAACCAAATTCACTGAGTGAAATTAAGTCATTTAAAAAAACTTAATTATAGAATAGTCCCTAAGGGTTTTATAGAAATTAAGTCAGACACAATATACAATTTTAATATTTTCATATTTTAGTAACCCTTATATGCCTTCCCCCCTTTTCTTTTTCTTATTAGAGCTCGTTTGGCATCATGGTGGAAAATAATTTTTACAGAGTTTAAGGCAAAATCTAGGTTTCGGGAAATAGATTTTGGGAGAACGATTTTCAGGTAAAACTAGATTTTCAAAAGATGATTGTGTTTAGAAAGTTACATGAGAATAGCTTTTACAGATTCTAAAGCAAAAGGTAAATAGTAAAGAGAAAAGAAAAAGAAAGAAAAAGGGGGAAGAGAAAATTTATTAGAAAAGAGTGTGTGGTTTGACAAGAAAATAACTTTTTCAAAACATAGATTTCAAATTAAGATTTTATCTCCAAAATACCTTTTCTAGAAAATGTGAGTATTTGGATAAAACCTAAGTTTTCAAATGGACTTCCAAACGAATCCTTAGTAGTGTTTCGGTCTAAATTATATTCACTTTATGTCCTGATTTCAAATTTTGCATTAAAATTGACGGCAACCTTGTTCTAATGGCATTGTTATTCGTCCTACTTGTACAAGGTTCTGAATCAAAGTCTAACATTAATTTGTGCATTTGTGTTAAAAAAGAAGTCAAATTAAAATAATTCAAATTTTAAATTAACTAGACAATTAAAAAAAGTGTGGGGCATGGCTTGCACATTATCTAACTAAATAAATCAGGACCATATATTTAATTAATTTCTCAATTAACTTCTTGTCGTAACGTTCATGCCAAATTACTTCCTTTCTATTGGCTTCAAAATTATTAAAATCTGAGACGACAGAGAATGCTCCTCTTACCTGTAAACCACCAAACACACGTAACGCAGGCAATATTAAGGTGTCAATTTATAGCCTAATGACAAGCATTAGGGAGGGTTTTAAAAGTTAACACATATCTCCAATTATTTTTCTTTTCTTTTAACAAGTCTATTCATTTTTTTTATGATGTGTTAGTGTTTCTTTGAATAAGCAGGCACAAAACAATGTCCGACTTCAATCTCACAAAGTTATGTCTGCTCTTTTTTAAATAGTATCATTCAATTATAAATGCACGTTGAAAGAGAATATATTGCATCTGATTCTTAATATAAGTTATACTGGACTTTTTTAAGGAAATTAAGAAAGTTAAATAAACTAGTTTAGATTATATAGGGTCAAAGATAATTTTTGTCACCGAAGTTTTTTTGGGTACAATGTCACCTTAGAAGTTTTAAATAGACTCAATATTGTACCGGAAATATAAAAACATGACAATTTTGCTCACACCATTAGTTGATCCAATTAAGCTGAAGTGGTTCTACTATGTCAGATGTATATAACATTACATTATCATCCAATCAAGCTGAGATGACGCTTCATAAAAGAATTGATGAGAGGAATTCAAAAATACCTATGAAGATTGACGTTAAGTGATGACGATATACTACGAAGATTCAAAGTTGCAGTAAATGAGAGAGACATATCCATAGATTCATCTTACAGGAAAGAACTACAAAAACTCTAAAGGGCAGATCAATGACATTTCTGGGGCGTCACCTTGGCTTGATTGGATGATGATGTGACATTATATCCTACATGGTATTGGTAGAATCACTTCAGTTTGATTGAGTGAACTAACGATCAGCTAATGGCAGGGGTAAAATTGTTATGTTTCTATACTTCTACTACAACATTTACTACCAGAAAAATGTCATTTAGCGACGGAAAAATACATCGCTAAATGGCTATTTTCCATCAGAAAATTTCCATTTAGCGATGGAAAATATTAATGACTCTCGTTTTAGCGGCTAAAAATAGCTATTTAGCGACAGATTTTCTATCGCTAAATGGTATTTTTCTGGTAGTGATTGAGCATATTTAAAACTTTCGGGACAACATTGATCCAACAAAAACTTCAGGGTGCCTAGTGATTCTTAGCAAAAATTTCCAAGGTAAAAATAACCCTTAATCCTATATATGTTGAAATGCTTATGTACATTATTAGATTATATATCAGTTTATAAGTATGGTAAATTAGTTTGTAAAACATGGTAAATATATAAGTTTATTTAAATTCCTTAATCTCTGAAAAAAAAAGTTAAATGGAGTTTATATTAAGAACCAGAGATAGTATGACAATTTTTAATTGAAAAATTTGACATAAGAGATATGACAACCTAACCTAAGTATTTTCTACAAAAAAAATATTGGTTAGTTTGAACAGAAAAGATTCAATTAGCGGGTTAAATGAAAGGACTTAATTTGCTGAAGTATGGTTAATGTTTTAACCCAAAGTATACATTGCAAATAAAAACTACATTGGGAGAACATTTTTTTCCAATTATGTTCAAATTTGATCCGCAACATATTTAGATATAGTGATACAAAAAATAGTAAATATTTCTTAATTATTAGGGTAAATGCGAGTGCAAAATGAAAAGAATTCTTGTATATGAACAATAAAATATGAAAGGAGGTCACTTTAATTTGAGCAAATGATCAATGACTTCATAATTTTTTATGGTAATAATAACTTCACAGTTTTTTTGAGCCAAATAATAACTTTACAGTTTGAATCATAAAGTTTCACATTCCTTATAATTTTTTTTCTTTGAATTGAATTATATTATAGAATAAATATTTAAATAAAAATGGTACTAAGTCCTCTTATAAATATAAAAATGTATGTATTTAAAAATTATAATACAGAAATTAAGTTTCAGAAAACCTTGTCCTACGTATTTATCAATATGGTGCTTGTTTGGTTTGCACGTTCAAACCACGTTATACATAAGTTGAAATAAAATTTCTCTCTCATACTTACTTCAAAATCCATAAAATCACTCTTCCAACGGACTTCCAAACAATCACTCTTCCAACGGATTTCAAACAGGCGCATAATCAACTCATGATCAATCTAAGTAATGTCTCTTGTCGAACGTACTCATCAATATAATCAAATCAATCTAAGTAATGTCTCTTGTCGAACGCCAAGGGCCAAAGGGTCCTCTCTCACTTGCATTATGGAAAGAAGCCATTCTTCAACATTTAATTTAAAACTATTACCAAAATAAAATAAACAATTATAAATACAAATAATTCTGATATAAAAATAATGTAATGTGTGAGTGCATGACATTTTATTTCATATCGTGAACATATTTTTATTTTAGATCGATATCAAATGCCCTACGGGCTACAAGGAGAAGAATATATATAAATTTGAATCCTAAGGAAATGTATTTGTTAGAAGAGGCAAAAACATTTACACTCTAAAAATTAAAAGTGATTAGTCTTAGGTTCAAAGTAATTTAAAAAACACTCTTGATCACTCAAAAAAAAAAGCCCCATTAATTTAATTATAACTTTCAAGTGATCAATCCCTTCTTTGCAAGATTGTTAGTACCTTATTATAACTAGATATTTATTTATTGTAATACTAATAATACAATAAAAATAATGGTATCAGTCCTTAATGTAGAAGCTAACTATGGCGTTGATCTTGATCTTAAATGTAATATCCATTTTTCATATTTATCAATTTTTTCTAAGTTATCTCTATTGATATTCCTTTACCAATTATCAAGTAAAAGATGATTATGATGTTTTAAAAAAAGATGTCACATTAAAAAATTTAACTAACTTCTTTAATTTAAACAAATTAGTTAAATATGTCCACTGTAGGAGTATGCATGTAAGCAAGTCGCATTGTTGTTCATACTTGCTTTGTTATATTTTTAATGATAATCTATAATGTGGTTAGTCTTAATTTTCTCTGGTCATAACCCTTCCATGCATTTTGATTTAGTAATACATATCGTAATTGAAAGGACTTTCCACTCACAGGAGGCAAGCTTTATCTCCTTGCAAGAGCTAATAATGATTAAGTCCCAACGAGGATTGTAATTTTGGGTAAAGCATGTGCATAGGAATATAAAAATGAAAAATAAACATAATATATAAAAGAATGTATATAAATATATAATATAAATATAGTTTTATTAAGGTATAAACAGGCTATTCTGAAAGTTTCTAAATAAAAAACATACATTACTTATTTACATATTCAGACCTTTAAATAAGTTGGATATGACCTTTTTTTATATATAGCCAAGGTCAGGCCAGAGATCACTAATAGACTATCTTCTCTGTTTCCACCATTCAAAGTGAAAGTAATTATACTTAATTATATACCTATTGGGGTGACAAAAAGCAAAAGTAAAACACCCAATTTATGGAAACAAATTTTATATTATCCTAAGAAAAAGTCAAATGGGGAAAGACGTATGACCACTAATGATGTGTTTTGTGACCTAATGAGTCCAATTATGCATGCAAACAGTTAAGTAATTACACTACAAGAAAAATATCATTTAACGACGGAAAAATACATTGCTAAATGGTTATTTTCCATTAGAAAATTTTCATTTAACGACGAAAAAATATTAGCGACCCTCATTTTAGCGACGGAAAATAACCATTTAGTGACGGATATTCCGTCACTAAATGGCATTTTTCTGGTAGTGCTATAAAGTATTTGATAAAAATCTGTTGGCAACAGCTGCTCAATTCCCTGGTTGAAACCCCAACATAAAATTAAACAAAATTTAGGCATTTTTTAATTAATTTAGTGTGCGTATTATTTATCCATAATTTATCTTCTTTCTTTAACAAGTTCTGGTGGTGGTATTCAGTCAGGCATCATCCTCCGCCCAGTTTCTGAAATTCAATACTTGCATTGTGGGAAGCCAACAATGCAAAAGCAACACGTGTTGGAAGAGGCTGGAATTAGGGATCATCATCATCATTATGGAGAGAACCAGACTCTGTTTGGATAGTCCGTTGGGGGAACGAATATAGATTCCGAGGTAAATATGTGAGAGGAGTTTTGTCTCGGTAAGTGTATGAATGACTTTTGGTTGCCTAAACGGGTTAACCAAATAGAGTAAAAGATGGCCTTTAGTATAATTATGAGTTTCAAGTTAGAATAAATTAATGAAATGACAAAAATTACATGTTATCTATCAGATAATAATCTGATGCGACATGTAGTCTTATAGATTTAATGACTATTTTAACGGTATGTGACTAAGTGGTTAAATATCAAACTATGAAAGTTGGAAGGTGTGATTTGTAAACTTTTAAAGACAAAGGAGGTTATATGCAACAGTGAGTGTGTTTGAGAACTCTTTTGGAGGTCTAAAATGCATTTTAAACTTAAAAATTCGTTAGCTTGTAAACTCTAAAGTTTAGTAGCTCATTCTTTTAAAATACATTCTGAGTAAAAAACTTTTTTTCGATACTAACTGTACTTTGAATCTAATGTTTATCTAAATATAAATGTATTCTGCCAAGATGCATTCTCCCAATAATTTTTCAAACAGACACACGTACGCTTAAGTTGAGGAGGTTATTTGGATTCTGGCTAGATTAAAAAGTCTATATATATATATATATATATGTTCAAGTTTATATACAACCCTCGAAATAAATCTATTTAAAAGCTTCCTTTAGCTTTAATGGCCTATGATCCATTCTCATTATTATTGTTCGAGTAAGTAGGAATAAGAAAAACCAATCACCTATATATTGAAGATGTTATAAACTAAAGAAATATAAAAGATGAAGAGATGAAGAGAGAATTAGAGAGAAAGATGAATCAACACTTTCTTCACTTAGATGTACTATTTGCCTTAGAACATTGTCCCTATTTATAGGGTTCAAGGCATTGATACACATTACACAATGACATTAAGCAACTTAATTGTGCAATTGGGGGTTATAGGGGGCATACACTTAAAACCCTTAAATTGGGAGTTTAAAGGATATAATGCCACAATATAGAATCCAATGAGTCATATGAACATCTACACCATTCATGCCACAAAGTGGAATCCTATGTGATATAAGAACATCCACACCTCTCATTATTTTGTAACACTTTCCCTTGGATGTTCTTACACAAACATTGTGCCTCATTAAAAACCTTACTAGGAAAAACCCATTGGGACAAAAACCTAGTGAAGGAAAAAAGAGTACACATGACGTCTCCCCCTGATGACAATATCACTTTATGTCTTTGAGCTTTCGCATTCCAATACCATATACCAACTTCTCAAATGTTCTAGTTGGCAACGTCTTTGTAAACAAATCTGCAAGATTATCACATGAACGAATCTGTTGAATATCTATATCACCATTCTTTATAAGATCATGAGTGAAAAAGAATTTTGGAGAGATATGTTTTGTTCTATCTCCTTTGATAT
>JANTPZ010145872.1:6099-19981 GCA_025593235.1 Vachellia pachyceras | reverse complement strand
TGCTCACCACAGCCGGTGTTAGCCCACTGCTTGGTGCAGATTAACTCCCAAAGCCGCTCATCCTGTGCGGTCTTGTGCCACTGCTTGCTCACGCAAGCGGCCATCGCCAGCGTCCTCGCGTCCACGTGCTTCAACACCTCGAACAGCAGATTATCATCGAAATACGCAGAGCCACCAGGGTTCCCTGAAGCCCAACCGTCACCCTGCTCATCGACATCCACCAGCTTCAGCTTCTTCATCTTCTCATCGTTTCCGGCATGTGGACGCTTCATCTCTAAGCCTGGATGAATTTATTAAAAATCAATAAATCCCTCCCCCGATCCTGCAACAGAAATCACACAAACCTAGAGGTCGCTTGCCAAGTCAACCTATGATGGGAAGAGATGATACGTGTATGGTAATTTTGAGAAGTAATGAGGTAGTAAAGGGTTAAATAAACAAAGTTGCAGGGGGTGGGGTTGGGGGGAGGAAGGAAGGAAGGAGATGATGGAGATAAAAGAAAGATAATGGGGGGCACGAGAGAAGTAAAGGTCAAGATTAGGAGGTGCACCTGCTCTCGATGGTTTTTCGAAGACGACATTATGAGAGATGCATGCGCTTCGATTCTTTTCAGTGATTGACGATTTTGTCCTGGCCCCTTCCTTTTCTTGTCTTCACCTTCCCCCTCAATGGCCCTCATTCATCATGCCATTATAAAAATCATCTCCTTTGCCCCCTTTCCTTTATCTTCCACCATTGTCACATCCTTCTTCTTGCTGCGTTTTTTGCATTTCTTTTAATATTTATATCTTCTCCTTTCTTGCCAGTTAATGTTGAGAGCTCCATCAAAATGGTTGTTTCACTTTCAGTATCCCAACAAGAAAGAAACTCCTCGCGCATCACTCCACCTGATATATTAATATTTAAGAGACACGCCCATTTTACACAATGTTTTATTCATGAGACCCAGCACTCCTGCACTCTTGAACTTTCATTTTCAAGGGATTTTTTTAGTTACAAAAAATCCAAAAGAAAAAAACCTTTACCACAAACATTTAATTAAACATGATTCAGATTATATTCTGTAGATAGATTTTCGTTTGGATGCTCTGCATCAAAAGATATTTTTTTTCTAAAGAAAATGATGCTATTCTTTTATCTATTATTGCATAAAAGTATTAAACTGTGTACATTTTCTAAGCTTATAATGATGTACATATCAACAATACTATACCGCTACTTCTGCCGTTAAATACATGAGTTAGATATGGTTTATTTTGATATTAAATATAATCAATCAATCCATTTTATTTGCTAGATCTATAATTTCTTCATAGAGTTTGATAAGCTTACATCAAGAGGTGATTTTAATACACACAGTATTTTAGAAAAATCAATCTATTCACAATAACTCATTATAATTAACGATGAACGTAAAATATGTTGTAGGCAGCAGATTTTTCTTGGGAGAAAGGAAACTGCAGTTCACATAACAGGATAATAAATCATCATAATTAACATATGTTTCTGGAGATGGTAGGCGGGAATGACACGGAGTTGAGGCTAAGAACACGGGAAGAGAATGGATTAGGCTTGTTTGGATAGTCCGTTTGAACATTCAAAATCCATTCATGCGCTTACTAAGACAAAACTCCTCTCACATATTTACCTCAGAATCTGTGTCCATTTTTCCAAGGGGTTCTCACATATTTGATAAGGAGGCGTTTGGCATGTAATGATCGCATTAAGGAGAAGCGGATCTTTTTATTCAGATTCCGCTGGGGTTTGTCCACTCCGCACTCGACACGCCGCTCCTCGGACAAGCCTTCCACTTCCACTGTCCATGTCCCTTTTCACTTTCTCATTCTTCTGTCTATTGTCCCACGTATTATCACCGCCACTCCCTCCCAACCAAGGGCGGGTTAGAAGTAGAGCTGCCAAGAAAAAAAATCGGGGGTTAGGTAGAGTATGACATCAAATCCGTGGCCTGAGGATTGGGCTGATCTATGTGGTATGAGGATCCGTCCGGTCTGAACTGGCCCATAATCAATTCTAGGTTGGACTAGTCCATCGAGTTAGATTAAGGCATAAACTTGTAAAAAATGGTTTTAGGTTGTGACTTGAGATATACTAAGAGTACGGATATAAATATCAAAGGGTTAAAGTAGCAATTTGGGTAAAAGGGGTTGCAACCTATGACCTGTAACCGAGTTGGGTCCGATCCTATCTAACTTCTTATCAGATCCATTTTTCTGGATTTGGTCTCAGACTGGATTAAGATCAAGTTGGCCAAGCGGGCCACCGAATTTATGTGCAACCCTAGTTAGAAGTTACTGGATAGGAGTGAGAGGGGGGCTGAACTGGGGATCACACCAATCATATTAAAATAATATGATTTAAAAAAATAGATTCGTATTTGATTACAAACAAGTAAATGTAATACTATTTAAATAAAATGGACATGTTTTTATATATTTGTGTTTCACACAACTCTTTAATTGTAACAATAATAAAATACGACATAAACAACATTAAGAATATATATTTATTCTTACAACCCTTCAAAAATTACAAAGTAACAAAATAATAAAACACTAAAACACAGTTACTAGTAGTTGGTGGTAGCCTGATTTAGTAATTTTAAAAATAAAAGTAAGAAACCATCAAGATAATGACAAACTGAAGTAATGAATCAAGCTAAAAATAATATAAATTCACATAAACTATAAATAAAAAATCAAAATTCTTTTCACAGAATAAGCCTAATACAGGTTATCTTGGATCAAAAATTTCCAGGTTGAAGGTATAACCTAATTGGTTACGTGACCGGATTTAAATACACTGCTCCAACCAACTTTACTCCAAATACCATGCTAATACAGCATCAAATTATCATTTGATATGCACCCACTATTAATTTCATTCATTACTAAATTTAAAGAATGTATTTTTTAAACAATTTAACTGGCCCAGAAACCAATATCTTACATTGATTTATTGCTTGTATGAGCATTCAGTATAGGCATTTTTTAATAAGAAATC
Source organism: Vachellia pachyceras (assembly GCA_025593235.1). Classification (NCBI taxonomy): domain Eukaryota; kingdom Viridiplantae; phylum Streptophyta; class Magnoliopsida; order Fabales; family Fabaceae; genus Vachellia; species Vachellia pachyceras. The sequence continues at coordinate 16,960 of JANTPZ010145872.1, read as the reverse complement.
ATAAATGGCTTTAGTCTTTTAATCCCTTGCTTACCTCTTATTATCCACAAAGATGTTCTACCCCTTCCGTTCTTTTTAATAATACAGAATTAGCCGAATTAGGTTATTTAAAAATTTATAGCCTGTCTGATTCGATCACATTAAAGAAATTACGATACATTTTGTTAATTACATTGTTTAATTAGTATAATAATATAATTGAATGTAATTCTGATTGCAACATATTACAATAAAGTAGGTAATCCCCTTTATTGTGTGTGTTTGGTAATTTCGTTGAGAGAAAAGAGTTTACGGATTTTGAGATGCTTTTACGGATTTCCAAATGCTTTTTATGGATTTAGAAATGATTTTTACGGATTTCAAAATACTTTTTATCTTGACTTACGTACCCGTTGAAAGGAAGTGATTCCCAAACAAGCACATTGTGTAATCCAAATTACAGTTTTCATGATTAACTTGTAAGTACTTGTACTTTGGTAAATCAACATCTAGATATTTATATCCTTTATTTTTATTGTTAATAAATTTAAAAAGTTTATTTTACATTTTTATTTTTTATAGATAAAATATGAATTTCATTTCATAATTCTCTAACATCATACCCAATAAATGTTATGTAATCATAATTCGTTGTATTACATTCCATTGCATTTCTATGAATTCTATGAATCAAAAGAGCTATTAATTAAAATTAGTTAGGTGTAATAAATACGTAAAATAAGTCTAGTTTTAATTAAAAAATGGAATTATCGGCCCTGTTTGGAAAGCAGTTGCTTATTTTCATAAGCACGTTCAACAGTGCTTTTCTGTAAAACGAGACAATCTCCTCCACATATTTACCTCAACTTGTATGAATAAACACTTATAAATGACTTATGGTAGTCTGTCAGGGCCTCAAAAGTCACCGAATGGGTCAGTCTTTTCCTTCAGTTTGTCCTATATTAAAAAGAAAAGCGTGGGAGGACGTTGCAGATGTCCGGGACGGACACGAGTTCCACCGTGAGCATCACGTCGTCTTATGGCTTTCCGTGAGCATCATTTATGTGAAAAATGGAGATTGTATGGCGGTGAAAAAATGTGTACTGGAGAGAGAAGATTATCGTAATGATAAAAAATTAACCGAGTTATTTATAATTAAGGATAAAACAGGGGGTTGTAAAAAACTCATGAGACAAATCCTGAAGCATATTCAATAATTTTATCATATGAAAACAAAAACGAACGGAGGGAGAATATTTTAGCGAAAAGAAAATAAAAAGAAGAATCTGTACGTGTTGACTTGGACCCAAAATAAAACTACCATATCTTTTGGAGATTCTCATTTTAAAGATAATAATTCATCGCATGAATTCATGATGGGGTAACGCAGCAATCTGGAGAATCCATCCACTGGCAATGTTTTTGTAAATGGTCAAGAAGTGATTTTCTGATTTTCAAATGGTTCTGGAGGTTGTTTGCGTTCTACACATTAGTATAATTTCAATCAACAATCAACGTGGCCTATTAGCTCAGTTGGTTAGAGCGTCGTGCTAATAACGCGAAGGTCGCAGGTTCGAGACCTGCATGGGCCAATTTATATTTTCATTCAGCTATTTTGTACTCTGCATAGGCGGATTGACTTTCAACAAAAAATATTGACCACTCGTCTACTCCTTTGGGCTAGTCTATTAATGGCCCATTTGTTCTTCTCACCACTTTGACAAGTTATAACAGAATTTTGAAAAAAAAACTAGACAACTAACCAAACATGAAAATATTGAATTTAAAAACCATATTCCAAATTTTTTATAACAAAATATATTTTTCCAATGAAAAAGTCATTCGTTGAAAAAAAATCAAAGCTTCTATTCAGTTGCTATATTTTTTTACCACGACGTTTGATTATCTCCCTTCATTTTCAACATTTAAAATGAAGAAGAATATAACACATCTATGGGTTTTTCTGTACTTTGCATTTCCCTTATGCATATTTATAAGATATTAAAATACAGACCGTATTTTGGATGTGAAACGGTAAGATCAAATAAGAAAATGGGAAGGAGTGAGTGTTTCACAAATTAGTTGATGTCACATTCAAGACACAGAGCATGATCTAAAATTAGATATTCAGATTCAATAGAATAATTCTCGAGAATTATTAAAATAACTAAATTGAAATATTTGTGTCAGAAAGTCTAGTATCCTGGATACCAATCCTTTTCTTGTCTTATTTTCTTGGGAATCATTATCAAGTTTGTTGCATTATTAATATATACATATGCGACTGCGCGAGCAAGAATGGAAGCATGAGCACAATATTATATTTCTGGGGAACTAATCATCAGCTGAATCACTGGCGATGAAGAAATCAATCATCTTGTATCACAAAAGAAAAAAGAAATCAATCATCAAAGAGACAGAGACAGCATGAAAGAATGTTGCACAAAATTCAGAAGTCATCCATATCCCCTTGCTTGTATGATCAGGTAAAGACAACTGATTGATTTATGCATCAGTGAGTGCCATAAACTGCGAAATTAAGAATCACCTCAAGGTCCAAGAAGCCCTTCATTTCTTTGTCACCCCACAAAAACAGACGGTTCTTGGTACAAACACCGAAACAAAGCAAAAAGAAAAACGATAGATAACACGTTGATGAAATATAGTTTGGAGATCAAATAGATTGGGTGTACACGCATATATAACCAGCTGAACTCAGAATGCTGTATAATTGCATGACAGTAATATTGCAGAATCAGTATTATTAATTGGTGAGTTGCCAAATCAGTAGGAGGAAGAAGTGGAGTTAAGAAACCTTTTGGTGGCCCATTCCGCCTCGACTAGGACCCAAGCGGGCTTGAACTGTACTGAAGCGGGTCATGGGTCTGGAGCCAGGGGCTTGCCACGAAAAGCAGCTTAACAACAACAGCGTCATCACGATAATCACAGTTCTGACGACTCTTCTCTTCATCACCGCAATTAGAGTGTCCACTTACCACTGACACTAAGATTAGGGTTTTGAGGTCCGGAAGCTGTAGTAGTCTTTGGCAATGTCGTCTTAATCTATTCCCCTGCTTGTGGACAAAACTGTGTGCGCGTGTTTGTATTGCAGAGAGCAAGGGAAGCTGTGCTGTTGACTTTTTCATGTCTCGTGTGGGCGAGATATGGATGAGACAAGTGAAGAGGTCATGATTCGCCACTTGGATTCGGATTCGGTACATGAGTTGAGGACTTCCTGTTTTCCTACTGTAGACGCCAACCACGAGGATGAACAACCCTTTCCTCTTCCTTTTGTTTGATTATAATTCCAACATGTATCCTCAGTTCAACGTTAAACACCGATGAACCTCTTCCAATCCACATTTTCTTCTGCTTTCACGCATCAATTTAAGGTCTGTGGTCTGAAATGAAACAAGACAGAAATAAGACTTTGAAGCAGTGGAAAAAGCAAACATCGCCTACACCACTAAACAATTCATCTCCCACAAAGTCTGAGTTCATTTTAATATTCTTGTGGCGTGGCTATGCCATATTATCATTAGTTCATAAACATATCATCATGTGAGCAGAATGTAATTTGATTTTCAATTTTAGACAAATAAATGTGACCCTGGTTCCATGGAAATTTAAATTAAACAAATATATATACCCGGATTGATCGCATATAAAAATGATACTTGGAATCAATTTTTATCACATCCATATCAATTCGGCTCCCCTGAAGTAACCATAAATTCGTTGCTTGATAATCCCAACTCTCATCTTATTGGAAGATTCGGGAAATCTAATTAATATAAAGTAATCCGCATTTCAACTATAATTACAGCCAGTTTCAAGTTGTGAAACTTCAATGAACTATCAAAATTTGCACGCACGACTTCTTTACACACACAACACAACCGGCCGCTCCAGGGAACGATAATTTTAAGATTTTGCGCAGACCAATTTTCTCATTACTCGAATGTGTTCTTAATTTCAACTTTTTTTCATGGAATAGATTGCAGCTCCCAAGTTTTCTAACTGCATGGTCCCATTTCTAGAATTGAAGAACGCACATGGTTTCGTTGCTTCTTTAGATACATCTCCTGTGTCTGTGTACAATGTTAAAGTAAAATCATCAGTGTGTGCATGAGACTTGGAGGGATTGCCATTCCTACGGTGTGTGCTATCAACTCCTGTGGGGGTATCGCATTGTGCATGAGACTATTAAGGCTCTGAGAGGATAAATGATAATAATGACTCTCTCAAAATCGCAATCAAACGTGTTTATTGAAGGAAGACTGGTACGTCTCAAAAATAAATCAAGGGGCGCTGGATTTCTTGCGTTTGAGGGTGTACTGCTATGTTTAAACGTCAGGAGATTGATCCTGATGATAGTGTGCTAAGAAATTGTTTCTGGACTATTGAGCTGCGAACGAGGGCAAAAGGAATGATAAGATTGCATTCTTGCAAACCCAAACTACTGGGATTTGGGATTTACCTAGGAGAGGAGTTCTAAATTCAACGTTGATGGATCATTTAACAGAGGCTTAAGCGTTACTAAAATTGGGATTATTGGTAGGTGAAGACGAGAAGCTATCAGAGAAGTAGGCAAGTTCCAAACAGATATATTCTTTGCTACTTTTCTAACACGACCCTTAGATAATCGATGAACCGATCGTGAGTCGGGTCTGCTTGAGTAGGTAAATCGGGATTGGATTGATTCGATCAACCCATTTGAAATGGTTGTACTGGCAGGTTAACTAGTTTGCCTCTTTTTTAAAAAAATTTAAAAGTTAGATACACTGAAAAATATAAACAGAGTGGGATGATGTAATTCATTGATTAAAAAAATATGGTAACAAAACTAACATATAATTCTCTATTTTATATTTAAATAAATTTACTCATGAGAAAAAGATAAAATTAATTAGTTTTATCATCGTTTTTATCACTGATATTTAATTAAACTCTACAAATTTAAAATATGTGTAAAATAAAATAATATTTTAATTTTATATATTATTTTTTTAAAATATAATATAATATATTAAATTATACTATTTTAATGTAACCAGACTTCATTTTAACTTTAATCTAACCCATCAATCATTAAAATGTATCATCCGGTTTTTTGAACCTTAGCGGTTACATACAGGACAAAATCGAGCAAAGCAAGGTAGGGAAAATGCCGTCACAAGCAACAGGTATAAATGGAATCCACAAGCAGCAGACCGATTACAATTCAGAAAGATTTTTTTAGAATGTCGACATTCCAGAGTAAGTTTCATCCCTCGATGCTAAATTCCACATTTTTCTGGTTCGAGGGATTGGAGAAATTAATTGTAAAAAAATCAGTCACCAGGCTAAAGAAACTCTTGCGAAGAACAAAAAGACAAATGCATAACATAGAGAACCAACGATGGAAACAGCAATGGCAGGCTGCGAATAAGAAAATTAAGTAATCACTAGGGAAGCAAATCAAGACAACGGGAAATGTAAATATGTTCATGGAAAGATTCCAGAATCAAGATTGGCATCAGAGATAATCAAGCTCAAATCCTCAACGCTAGCACATATACCCTAAGAACACATGGAACAACAAACCTCGTAAGCATCAAGACTAAGACTCGGACTCAGTAGCAGAGACGCCCACCGAGTGAGAGGGAGGAGGCATGCCAGAGGCTGGCGTCATTGTCGAGAGCAGCTTCGGCCTTCATAGTGTCAACATGAGCTTGCTGATCTCCTTAGAGTAGAGTTGAATAAACTCGACGCCATCGCTGTCGAGGGAGGCAGAGGCAATGGTGAAAGCCTTGTCCGCGATTCGGCGGGCAGCATCGGAGGCGTCTTCGTGGGAAAAAGTACCGTAGCGCTTGGAGAGGACGGAGGACGTGGAGAGGATCTCGATTAAGCGATGAATGACGGCATCACGGGTGGGCTGGGTTGACGGCCATACGCTTAGAAGAGATGGATTGGGAACAAAGGCCATGGTTGAGCTGAGACTGAGTTTCCTTGGCCGGAGGAGCAGATCCTAGACCGATGTGGTTCCGGTGTGATTCCCGGCTCAGATAAAATGACGTAAAACTAGGTTTAAATATTGATTGTTAAATATATTAATGTATATATTTTAAAATTTAAACATATTTTATTAATATTTAATTATATAATCCCCGTTTAAATTTGATAAATCAGTATTTTTCATTGAATGAAAGTAAGGATGTTAGGCATAAGAGAAAATGCGCAGTTTTTAAAGGTAAGTGACTTGACTAGAAGTTATGTAAACTTTTGAAGGATGAAATGGATTATTTAGCATGCTATTCGAGATGCCAGCTGGCCAGCTGACCCGGATTCCGTCCGTGTATCAAGGGCCTGCTTATGCTTGCAAATTGGAATGATGGCATAGAGAAGGTAAAATAAAGTTACGTAGAATATTTTTTAACTTGAGCGAATATTCCGTCCAAGGGAACACACCTCAAAACGGGATCCCAAGCTTCGAAATATTTTTTTCACTTGAGCGAAAATTCTCAATCGGAAACTAAAGATTGTACTAATTAAGTTGCTTGTGAACAGGACAAAAGGCATTCCCTTTTAGTTTTTAACTTTTTATCATCCAAGGGGAACAAGGCTCTAATAGTCCATTTCTGACTCTATAGGTGAATCCAACTATTTAAGTATACTTGTGATTCATAAGATGAGGATGTGCTTGTATGATGCATCAAACAAGTTGCGTGTAGATCCTACTCCTTCACTCGAGAGCACTTGAAACGAGTGTACTTATATTTTACAAGACAAAATTCTTTTTAAGCATATTCATTTCTCACAGATAAAAGTACTTCATAGTTCCATCTAACCATGGAGTACCGGCTTCATAAAGCGGTACTGTTTATTGTCTATGAAAGCGTACGTCGGTTCTCATATATGCTTCACAAGCTGGAGAGAAGGGGCAGCATTTCTTGACGTGGCCTTATAAGTGCAGCGAGAGGCTCAAGTCTGGGAAGAGTAAGACCATCTCCCTCCATCATGTTGATCTCCTGATCACTAATCCTCTTCCACTCAAAGGCCTGAACCAGCGATCCAATAGTCAGGGCCATGATTCTCTTAGCCAGATTAGCCCCAGGGCACTGCCTCCGTCCAGCACCAAACGGAATCAGGCTATACCCCTCAGACCCCCTTGCCCACCATTCTCGAACCTCTCTGGCATAAACTTGGTGGCATCCTTCCAGTGTTTTGGATCCTTGTGCAACACCCACAAGTTGACCATCAACATTGTCCCTTTCGGCACGTGGTAGCCACCAATGGTACAGTCCTCTGAGTTCATGTGGGGCACTCCCAGAGCTCCGGCGGGATATAAGCGAAGAGTTTCCAACACTACATTTTGCAGATACGTCAGCTTGGGTATGTCTGAGTCGTCCATGAATCGATCTTTCCCAACGTGAGTGTCTATCTCCGTCCTCAACTTCTCCATTACCTCTGGATGGTTCAGAAGAACCGCAAGTATCCATTCCATGGTAGAAGCTGATGTTTCCGTACCCGCTGCTACCACTGCCTGCATGCATTTTCATCATATTTCACCATATCATTAATTATTATACACATAGTTTACTCGTATTCTAGTCCATCAAATGAGTTTTAACTAATCATGTCCTTTGACGACGATCACATGCAGGAGCAGGATGCAGCTTGCTTTCATCTTATCTATAACAGGTTTTTTTTATATCTATGTACCGTCCATCGATCTCTGCACGTACAGCTTGCATAAAAATATTATTTTACGATCATAGCATTTATATCGACAGATGCTTTGATCTGTACATGCATGTTTACATACTTCTTATCACAAGTCATTGACATATAGATTCGACTTTTATAACATTGATGATATAGAATATAGACATATGGCCAAAACGTCAATCCTCCCATGATCCCATCTATGTATAATAGTTTATCTAATAAAACTAGTAGCCTGTGTACTTAATAAAACCACTCACTATATAAGCTCAAAGGGTTAACTCTCATTTGTGATGGAAATTAATTAAAGTATTGAGGCCTAAGATATGATAACCAACAGAAACTCATACATGGAAAGCAATATTTTTCAAGATAAAGGGTCATGTTTATAGACAGCACATATACTAAAAAGGAAGGGCTCAGCCAAAGTCTCTCCTGTTGGCAATTTAGTTCGTTAATAAGAAATTGAAAGGTTTGGGCACATATTAATGAAGGAATGAAGAAGCTAGCCCAGTATTTAATTTCTTACCGCTGCAATTCCTTTGATGTTTGTGTCGGAGTAAAACACCGGATCCGTTTCTTGGAGAGACAGCATAACTCTATCAAGGTCATGGACTTTTTCTCCTGCAGGTTGGCGCCATTCTTATTTCTACTGGAGATTCGTTTTCTCCTGTGCTCGTCAAGCAGATTCTGATCATGAAGAAAACTGTCCTGCTTCTTCATCACTTGCTTCATCCTTCTCTGCACCCCAAAGAGATCAAATCGTTGTAGAACTGGGAAAAGGTCATCGGCAGCGGGATTAAGAAGTTCGAAAATTTCGTGCATCATGTTCTTAAAATCCGTCGCTTCCTTCGAAACCACGTCCCTCCCATAATACCTCTTCCCTGAGATCATCCTCAACGTCACATCGAAGATAAGGTCCACGAATCTGTGTCTGAACTCCACTTTCATCCAGCTTCCTCCTGATTTTCCGAACAGTTGCTTCACTAAAAGCTGAACTTCATCCACCCTCAAGTCGCTCAACATGGTGAGTCGGCTCACAGAGAAAAGCTCCTGATTCATTAGCCGCCGGAGGTCTCTCCAGTGAGCGCCGTAAGGGGCGAATCCCACGGTCGTGTAGTCATAATTGAGGTGCTTCCCCCCAAGCGTGACGGGGCGGTTGGCGAAAACAATGTCGTTCTTGAGGAAGCATTCTTCAACTGCGGACGGCGAAAAGACCACCAGAACTTTGAGAGTGCCGAAACGGAGGAACATGACGGGGCCGTATTTCTCACTGAGTTTCTGGAGAGTTCGGTGAATGGGTGGCTTCATGAGATGAAGATGGCCGATGACAGGTAAGCCGGGCGGGCCGGGTGGAAGGTTTTTCCGTTTTCTATATCGCCTGAGGATGAGAGTGGATATGCAGATCAAGATGAACACACACGAAGCTGGAACAAACCGCTGAGGAAGTTCCATCAACATCTTCGCCCAAAGGGGTTTTCAAATTGGAGAGAAGACGTACGATTTAACTTTGCCTCAAGGAGGATATGTCTGTGTTTGACTGTTTGTATAACAAGGCCTTGGTAAGATGGCCTCTAAACCGTACATACATATATATATTGGTAGCTGCCTTTTACTCTTAAACTTTTTAAATTTTGTAGGCTATTGATTAAGGATGTGCCTGCCGTCATTTAATAATTTGAACGATTGCAACCTGATGGATCCCCTATTAGAGGGGTAAAAATGATGATGATTCTTTCTGTCGGGTAATATTATACAGTTAAAGAAGTTGTGGTAGTTAAGTGATACTTTTGTTCATCAGGCCAGTCTTTTTACGTCGCTGACTTGATCTGCCTCCTTGGCTTTTCTTCTTTATGTGACTACGTCTTAATATGAATCTAAGCTCAAGAGATGTGTGCATTAATTCCGTCGACTACGCATTAATTACTTGAAAAATATAGTAACAGTCCACGATGGAAACTCAACACTTCACTCTGTTTCACCCACCACCACCAGTCTCGCTTTTGGCGCATCTCTGATTCTAAATAATGTTGCCAGTTTTGAGAACATGCAAGAGAAATATGGCAATTGTACCTTTTATCCCTTTGCTTTGTTTTCAATATTCTCTTTCTCTAGATACAAAACGTTGAAACTCAAATGTTGTGCTAATTACATTTGGCCAAATTAGTGCCTCTCTGGGAACCACATTTGGGCTTACAAAATGTATTTTAAGTGTTAAAAGCCAGTTTCTATTATTTTGTGTGTTTGGAGATGGGCCTGTGAAGGCTCAAATGTGGAAGTCTAAAATGCATTCCGTCAAAAGTCAATTTTTTTAAAATGCATTCTTGTCAACGATTGTAAAAACCATCTCGATACACGTAAGTCAAGATAAAACCATTTCGAAATCTGTAAAAATTATCTGAAAATCATTAAAAACATCTCGAAATCCATAAAACCATCTTGAAATCCCTAAAATACCTCGAAATCTGTAAACTCATTTCTCCAAACGAACTTTCCAAACACACATCGTTCTCCCAACGGTTTTCTAAATATGCGATTATTATGCAACTAGTTGGACTTCATTGCTTTTTATGAGGTGTATTTTCAGGGGAGAAGAAAAAATGGGGGAGTAGAGATATTTGCACATCTTCCCCAAAACTCCATGCTTATGTTGTTTTTAATCGTTAAATAATGTCATTACTACATCCTTCAATTATGTACTATTTTCAAATTAATGACGAATACGAATCGAATGTGTAAAACGGAGATGGTCGTAAATGTTTATCCCGTGCAGAAATATATGCGCACAATTCCTTGAATTAATTATCAGACTAATCAAGAGATTATTACGTACTCTATGAGACCAATGAAGAGTAGCTGAAAGCTTGACAATCACTGATGTTCATTACATTTTCAATCAAATATTTTTTTTACCAGTTCCACGAAAACTTTTCGCCAATTAATGTATAATAATAGTTTAAGAAAAACGGCAACGTTATAAATTTATGTATGTCTATTTCAGCTAAATTTTAAAAATAAAAAGTATAAGTGTCTATAATGGCTGCGTTTGGAAACATGTTGGGGAGCCCGTTTTGGCTCCCCAAACCCATTCTCACGCAAGCCGAGACAAAATTCCTCTCACATAAAGTACCTCAGAATCTGTGTCCGTTTTCCCAACGGATTTCCAAACGAAGCC
>JANTPZ010145870.1:0-27648 GCA_025593235.1 Vachellia pachyceras | reverse complement strand
GGCTACTGTACAAAACAAAAAAGACATGGTTTGAATTTAATATGAAAATAGAGTTCACTATTTAAGAAAACTAAAGGTCATATTTTATTAACAAAATTGTGGGTTTATGCCTAGTATGAGGACTAAGTTCAGTTGCTTTGTTGACTATTTATAAGTGATTGGGTTTTTTTTATAGATTTGATATTATGTAACATTAAGATATTGATTCTTTTTATACAAAAAAGGTATGACTGTAACTACATTTTGTCACTAAAATAAAATTATTTTGTAGGCTTTTTAAATATAAAATAAATTGATTTTATGATTCTTGATATGAAACACAACCTAGGAAATATAAATGGAAAGAGCATTTTGTAATAATAAAGTCAAGGTGAAATAAACTAATACCAAACCAGTTAAGCAATAATGCATTGAATAATTGAACATATAATTGCTTGTCAATATTTGGTGTGTTCGGGAATCCGTTGGGAGAAAATAGTTTACAGATTCTGTAAATTCTTCTCGAAATTTACGGAATTCAATAAGATTTTACAGATTTCAAGATGATTTTTATAAATTTTGAAATAGTTTTTGTATTGACTAATTTACATACACCGTTAGAAAGAAGTTCTTTCCAAACACGATATGGTTATGGTACTGAAGCAACCGCCCAAAAATTCCGCTATAGACCAGATATATACATCTTGATAGAAACAGAAGAAGATAAGATCAAAACTCGAGAGATAGAGATTCAACCCACGAGATCAGATTCATTTTTAATTTTTTTAAAAAAATATAAAAGTTGTAGCATTTAATCATTTAGTTGATTAATTGCCCAGATTTATTAATGCGCTTGATGGTGCTGTTCCGTACCATAATTAAATATTTCACTCGATTTGGTTTTATTGTTGCCCGTTTAGTAAGCATCAATTCGTCATTAATTACCCTCCTTTATCTTTTTCCTTGGGCAGCCAAGAACCTCAATCATCTCGCGTATGATACAAGGATCCGAATGATTCCAGATAAAAAAAAGTAACTAAATAAATAAAAATGGTCATTTCATCTTTTACATCCGAATAAGATCGAATGTTATCACATTGTATTTTACATTATTCATTTGAATAAATCTTTTTTCATTCAAAAGGAAAATTCATCGTTGACACATTCGTATGAGGTCAGAAGATGTCATGCTGAACTTTACACTATTCATTTGAATGAATAATTTTTTTCATTTGAATTAAACATTCACCTTCAACACATTCGAATTATACCAAAAAAATAACATGTTGTATTTTATATTATTACTATTTTTTTATTTAAATAAAAGTTCATCTTTAACACAAACACAAACAGTGAACAATTCCTCCTCATGTCGTCTTCCTCCTCGTACTGTCTATATATGAGAAAATTTTCTCTCTCTTTATCTACCATTATTTGTTCTCTCTATTCTCCTCCTCCTTTTACTCCCACCCTCTCTCATCGTCTGTTAAGTACCCACACTCCATCACCTCCTTCTCCTCTCATTGTTTCAATATGATCAAGATGACGATGAAACCGGAAAGAGTTGTTTAGCAACATTGTCACAATAGTGAAACCGATTAGTGGGAGGAGAGAGGAGAACGATGTTCATGTGAGCATCTTTTTTTTTTTCCAAATTGCTATGATGTCATTTTTATCATTTCCTTTACATTTCATAAATGACAGATTAAATACTTGCAGCCATATATTTTTTTGAAATAACCTAACACCTCTGCATACTTTTGTATTATTGAGTCTTTTTACGATATTGGATGCGTTTTAGGATGCGATAGGGAAATACTTTTATATAAGTTAAGGTAAATATGTGAAAAATATTATCTCATTTTATAAAAAATACTGTTAAATCAAACAAGCTCTTGTATGATGAGGTGCGACTTATGTATATCCTGCTTTTAGGGTTTAGGCGTAGTTTTTGTAAAAGCAAAGCTATACCAGTTGGCCCACAGGCACGTGGCCGCTAAAGACAGGCCACATAGTTAACGCTGGCTATAACCAAGGTGCCACGTGGACATAGTAAAAATCAACCGGCCCATACCCAAAAACCTTCCGGAATGTTGACGTGCACACGTATTCGTAGCCTCCATATATAAACCCTCGTTCTCTTCCTTTTGCTTTCCGTTCTCATCCATTTCTCTCCCTCTTTACCCGCCCTTCTTGTCCGTCTCACTCTCTCACTCTATTCTATCAGCCAACACCGATTGGGGACACTGTCCCAGCACGGGAACTGGATTGCTATAACCCTCTAATTTGGATCTCTTCTCGTTCGGATATCTTGTGCGTTGATTTTGTCTGGGTTCTTCTGGAGATTGCTTTCTTGGATCTTCTTCTCTGGTGCTTCTTCGTGTTGGGTCGGGGGGACCGATTTGAAAATCCAATTGCTTCTCCTGTCTTGGCTCGAGATCCGGGCCAAGCACAGAAGAATCGGATTCAGATTTGCATTTGACTATCTTCAACCGCCCACAGGTTCATGTCGGCTTCCCGCTTTGACTCATTTCTGCTCCTTTCTGTCTTCCTTGTTTTATTTTGCGGTGTTTTTCTGTTTGGTTGCTGTCGGTGATTGGCTGGGGAAAGTAAAATGAAGCCACGGTTTAGTGTCATCAACTCTTGTTTACTAATGAGAACTAGAGAAACACGCTGCTCTGCACATTGTTTCTTGGGAGATAATTATTTGCTGTGTAATTTTCCTGAAAACTAAGGCGGTGCATGTGCGAGTGTTTATGTTAGCGTTCACTATACTTTTTCTTTTTCCTGGTTTCTTTGTGACGAAAAAAAGGTATATAATATTTTTACAATTTTATCATATTCAGACGATTTGTTTTCATTGCGGAACTGGATTAATTGAAGATTCTCTGTGTTTTTCCTCCCTGTTCCACATTCACTGAAGCGGATAAAACGTCACTTTCCTTTGTCCATTCCTACGGCGCTGTTCTGCTTCTTGATAAATTAATGAGAGTGATTCTTGATTACCTGTGCAGGCTTGAATATTCCTTTTCCTACGAATGGCTTCAGGCGAGGGATTTCTGACAGATGAGCAGAGGGAAATGCTAAAAACTGCCAGCAATAATATGGAAAATTTATCTTCATCGCCAAAATCTCCCACATCATTTGTTGCTGACCATCATATAAAAGCTCCTGCTGGTAGTAAGGCCCAAACTGCTGGGATCGCTGTGAGGCATGTGCGTCGATCACATTCTGGAAAGCTTGTGCGGGTGAAGAAGGGTGAGTTCATGGCGAGCACCATATTTATTTATTTATGGATTATGCACAATGTTCATGTTTAAGATGTTGAATATCCAGGAAGGTACTTTATGTTGTGGAGGTGTTATGCCCTTGACTAATAGATGAATCTTTAGATCTTCCACAGTCCAGTGAGATTGAGTTGATTGGCTATATATGATTAATTTTGAACTTGTCTTGTCAGGCGGAGCTTTTGAGTTTTCTGTGCTAGCTGGTTGCTTATCAGTTTAGTGAAAATTGTGGGACTATTGCTGTAGATTGGAAGGGTTGCGTTGTTATGATATGATTCCAATGAAATAGCTTCTCCATTCTTTAGGAAGTTGATAAACAGAACTCTTTTCCAGCTGCCGCTGTTATTATGTTCATGGTTGATATCACATTTGATAATTTTCTTTAGCCATTGGAACACCAGGTTTCTACCAATTCCCCTGATCTTGTTCAACTTGGTATGCAATAGAAACTCCTTAATTGAGGGGCAAATATGTCTTGAAGTGTTGTATTATGCTATTATGTGTGATTTGTTTTCTCCTGGTGTGTGTTCTGAACTGCCAGTCTGCAGTTCCATTAACAGGCTGGGAAGAAATTGAGCTGCAATACCCGACCAGAATAGTTTAGAGTTCTGAGCATTTATTTATGTCTGTATTTCGGGTCAACAATTGTTATAGTGTCTTTCCTTATGAATATGCTGTGATTTTAATAAGCAGTTTTGACTTTCATTATCAGTACATGATATTGAAATTGTTTTGAGTTTCAAAATGTTCAGCGGATGAACTTGATGTTTTCCTTATTCTGAATGCAGATGGTGCTGGTGGTAAGGGCACTTGGGGAAAATTGCTTGATACTGATGGTGAATCTCATATAGACAGGAAAGATCCAAACTATGATAGTGGTGAGGTAATTGCTGTTTCTGTTATTTTTGGTAAATCTACAGCACTGATGAAGTTTCCTCTTTTTGTAGCCAGTATATTCTTTATTCTTTAAATTTCATATGATTGTTAATTGTTGCCTGTGGATAATTTTTTTCTTCTTGGGTTATATTTTCTTTGAGTTTTCAAATGGGTTACGTTAATAACTTTGTAGCAATATTTGTTTGAACGCTCCTTCTATTTGTAGGAACCGTATCAGCTGGTTGGATCTACTGTCACTGACCCCTTAGATGAATTCAAGAAGGCAGTTGTTTCCACCATCGAGGAATATTTCAGCACCAGTGATGTGGAATTAGCTTCTTCTGATCTTAGAGAACTTGGTTCGAGTGAATATTATCCATACTTCGTCAAGCGCCTTGTGTCTATGGCCATGGATAGGCATGATAAGGAGAAAGAAATGGCTTCTGTTTTGCTCTCAGCATTGTACGCTGATGTGATTAGTCCTGCACAGATTAGGGATGGATTTTTTATGCTTCTTGAATCTGCTGATGATCTTACAGTGGACATACTGGATGCAGTTGAGATCCTTGCCTTGTTTCTGGCTCGGGCTGTTGTTGATGATATCCTTCCTCCAGCCTTTCTTGCCAGGGCAAAAAAGGCTCTTCCTGAGTCATCCAAGGGGTTTCAGGTTATCCAGACTGCAGAGAAGAGTTATCTCTCAGCTCCACATCATGCAGAGCTTGTAGAGAGGCGATGGGGTGGTAGTACTCACATCACTGTTGAAGAAGTAAAGAAGAAGATTTCTGATTTATTAAGAGAATATGTTGACAGTGGTGACACAGTTGAAGCATGCAGGTGCATAAGGGAGTTGGGGGTTTCATTCTTTCATCATGAGGTTGTGAAGAGGGCTCTGGTACTTGCCATGGAGATCCGTTCAGCGGAATCTTTAATGTTGAAGTTATTAAAAGAAGCAGCAGAAGAAGGGCTCATTAGTTCCAGCCAAATGGTGAAAGGTTTTTCTCGTTTGGCAGAAGGCCTGGATGATCTTGCTCTTGATATTCCATCTGCCAAAGCTTTGTTTCAATCATTGGTCCCCAGGGCAATATCTGACGGATGGCTTGATGCTTCGTTTTTGAAACCCTCTAGTGAAGATGGAGATATCCCTGTTGAAGATGAAAAAGTGAGGAGCTACAAAAAGGAGGCAGTAACTATAATTCATGAGTATTTTCTCTCTGATGATATTCCTGAACTCATTCGGAGTCTTGAAGATCTTGGAGCACCTGAGTTTAATCCCATATTTTTGAAGAAGCTAATTACTCTTGCTATGGACAGAAAAAACAGAGAAAAGGAAATGGCATCAGTACTACTGTCTGCCCTTCATATAGAGATATTCTCTACAGATGATATAGTTAATGGTTTTGTCATGCTTCTGGAAAGTGCTGAAGATACTGCTCTGGATATATTGGATGCTTCAAATGAACTTGCCCTGTTTTTAGCTCGGGCTGTGATTGATGATGTACTGGCCCCTCTGAATTTAGAAGAAATTGGCAGCAGGTTGCCACCTAAATGCAGTGGTAGTGAAACTGTGCGTATGGCTCGGTCACTTATTGCAGCTCGTCATGCGGGTGAGAGGCTATTGAGGTGTTGGGGTGGGGGTACTGGATGGGCTGTGGAGGATGCCAAGGACAAGATCATGAAGCTGTTAGAGGAGTATGAAAGTGGGGGTGTGGTGAGTGAAGCATGCCAGTGCATTCGTGATCTTGGAATGCCTTTCTTTAACCACGAGGTGGTGAAGAAAGCTTTGGTTATGGCTATGGAGAAGAAGAATGATAGGATGCTGGATCTGCTGCAGGAGTGCTTCAGCGAAGGTCTGATCACTATCAATCAGATGACTAAAGGGTTCACCCGCATCAAGGATGGTCTCGACGATCTGGCTCTGGACATTCCAAATGCACGCGAGAAGTTTGCCTTCTACGTGGAGCATGCAACCAACATGGGTTGGCTTCTACCTTCATTTGATTCTCCTGATGCCTGATTGCCCCAAGCTGCAGCAGTGTGTGAGCAGGACAGTCATTTTTAATGTTTCTCTCGTTTATGCTGCTCTTTAGGCTCTTCTTCTTTTGGTGCCTGTTCATAGTTGTATAATTTGGGGATGGTCAACCAGATTCCTGATGATGATGATGATTCAAGCCAGAAGAAAGGGCGTACTCATGCATGATGTTCATTGTTAGCTGTTTCCTTCCTTTTGTTATCTTGCCTCTTTTTCCAGAATCATCTTATCGACAGAGATTCGTGTCTTAGTGGTTGTATAAAGTTGGTCCTGTATTCCATTGGCAGCGTTTTAGGATGACAATGCATCATCAAGTATATTAGATAGTAATGTGTTGGATTTACCTGCACCGTTTTTTTGGGTCCACAGTTGAATTCTCTTCCGCAGTCTCAATTGCTCATATTATGAACCTCTTCTCAGGAAAAAGTTGAAAGAAATTCATGCCTTAGGAACGATGGCTTCATGGGTATAGAATCTTACTCAACGGATAATGAAGAGATTCCCCGTCATGCGGTATCTTGTGATTTCTAAAGATCATTTATCTACGCGCTACTCCATGATCCTGACATTGGCCTTCAATGATAAATTTGTTTGAAAAAAAAAATCACTCTGAAGAGGTGAAAAGTGAAAATTTTTAGTAAAAACTAGATTTTATTACCTAAACACGGATTACATCAACAACAAATCATGGGAGATTTTTGTTAAGCAGTCAGCCATATTCGATTATCCGGTATTTAGTAATAATATGATTTGTGTTAAAATGTACTCCATCAATTCTAAAAATAATGGTTAACTGAGGGATAGGGTCCTAAAAGGCTAAAACATAAAGTTTTATTTTCTTATATATATCTATATCCTACTCCTACATCAAATTTTTCTTTCCGTAACATCTCCATTTATTTTTATCTCTATGCATTAAATTTTAATCATTAAAAGGATGGCAAAAAAAATTTAATCATTAAATATGAGTTTGCTTTTTTTAAAAAGTATAAAATATTCTACACATATTACTTAAAAATGAAAAACTCATTTGCTTTCATTTTAGGAACAGGACTTGTTGATTCATTGAATCAATTTACATTGTGGTTGTTGGCGAGGGTTGCTTCCGAAATACTGTATTTAATACTCTTTTCACATTATAATTTTTATTTAAGAAGGGAGGGATTATTTTTCGTGTTCCCTCATCATTATTTATACCCACCGCAAGTTCGTTACAAAGTGTTATCGAGCTGAGACTAGGGTCAATTATGAGTCAGGTCAGGTGAGGCCTCCACGTGTAGACTTCTTCTCTCAAGTCCCAACCCAATCCCCGTCGGTGTCCTTCGGACCATTAATCCGGAGGCCCCACCTAGCCATTCTGATCGCTGCTCGCCCAGCAAGCACACATGAGCATTACACTGGGTAAGTTGCCTTGGGAGTATGCAAAAGAGCACAGTCCCTTGACGGACCCATCGATCCAGTCGATCTCCCATGGCGTCCACCACCCCCACCTCTTTCATCTCCTCTGCTTCCTTCTTCTTTCGAACAGCTCACCCAAAATCCTCACTTGTAAGCCTTAAGCACAAGGATCATGAATATATTCTCACATCGTCTTTCTTGGACCCAACCTCGTTCACTCTTAAATTGTCAAGCTCAATAATGACGCCAATGGGGCTGAAACGTCTTCCTTGTCGCGTCAATTGTGCAGCAGCATCTCCATCTTCCGCCCTTCCCGCTGCTCTTCTTTTCGACTGTGATGGAGTGCTTGTGGACACTGAGAAAGATGGCCACAGGATTTCTTTTAATGAAACTTTCCAAGAGGTGCTTGCTGCATGCTTCTTCTTCTTCTTTTTTCTCTTTCTGTTTTCGCTGCTGCTTAATCTTGTGATGTTTCAGTCAATGTACCACTGGCCCAAAAAATGACAACTCATATTACACTTTCAATGGATTTTGGCATATTGATCCTCTGCGTAGCGCAATGATTAAGCTATAGAGAATGATACTTTTCATTCGTTGCTACTTTCGTAATGGAAGTCTGAGAGGCGTTTCAATTTTTAGGATCATAGAAACTCTGGTAAACTACAGAGGATAAGTCAATTCATTTGTTGGCATATTAGAACTTCTAAGTTGCACTGGGCCTTCTTCCTTAGAACTAAATTCTTGTTTTGAAGACTTTATATGTGAAATTATCGTGGTTTGTTATTACGGTGAAAGACATGAATGCTATGTTCATCTCTGACACTAAGTTGAAAATTGGGCCTGGCTTAATCATGTGAATTACTTGCGCTAATTCAATTGGCTTCGCAGAGGGAACTGGGCGTTACATGGGATGTGGATTTGTATGGGGAGCTGCTTAAAATTGGAGGTGGAAAAGAAAGGTATGTTTCTTTTCTTCTTCTTTTTAAAAATCATACTCTCTCTTTTCGTCTGGATTGTCCCAATGAAAGTGGTAACAGACCTACCTGCCTTTGTCTCCGGATAGGTCACTTCCATTAGCGAGTTTAGTTCCTGACATGTTTAACTGAAACAAAAGTTGATAGTTTCTGTTCTTTGTAGGATGACAGCGTACTTTAACCAGACAGGTTGGCCAGCAAAAGCTCCAACCAGCGAAGAAGAAAGAAAACAGTTTGTAGCTTCTCTCCATAAGAGGAAGACAGAACTATTCATGGCCCTTATTGAGAAAAGATTGCTACCTCTGCGTCCGGGCGTTGCGAAGTTGTTTCCCTTCTGTAACTTATTTCTTTATTGTTAATTTCTTTGAATTTGGAACTTTGAAACTAATCAGCAAATACTTGATTTGGTTAGAAACTGTTGTGTTGCCTTATTAGTCATTGAATATAAGCGTGCCTGCACAATATTGGTTTTTGAGGCATGTTGGCCAAGAGAAGAAATAAAATAGAAAGCAATTATTTTTAGGAGGATGATTTTTATTAATTGTACTATTAGCCAGAGTAAATTCAAATATGTTCATCATATCAAAGCATAATAACTAATTCCCAATATGAAGGAATAACAGATATTTAAAAGATAATGAAAAAACAAATTAGGCTAAGATATTTATTCTGAAGACCTGATCTAGCAGTATGTAGCAGCTTTTTAGTCATTATCTCAACATGATACATTTCATATTTCGAATGAATTTAAGATGTTGATTGCTAAACTTCAACCTAAGATTTCTCATGACATCAGTCACTTTTGTTTCAGATATCATATTTTTATGTTCTATGTTACAAGAAAAAGATGTCCTGGATTTATAATTTAGAAAAGGATTTTATTCTTTGTCGCATCTTATTTAGTGTTTCTTTTGTCAAACATACAGGTTAATTGATCACGCTTTAACTCAAGGAGTCAATGTAGCTGTTTGCAGCACTTCCAATGAGAAGGCGGTATGCATAATCAGGTCCAAATCTCTTATATGATAAAATCCTTTATGGCTGAAGGGAATGCGGGTCCCTTAGTCCTTCTCACATGGCTGAGTTGAAATTGCTTACTTCAGGGGCCTGACAGATTTTGTTTTCAGCTATCATACATAGAATTTAGTTGTTAAGAACTTTTATGCTAGAATCAATAATTTATAACCTTCCAATTGTTCACGTTAGTTATTGAGTGAACTATACAATACCAGTGATTGGATCTGCGTATCATATGAATATATTTTCAAATTATTCATTGATTACTACTCTTTTGAGACATAATCTGTGTTGAATTTAGGTCTCTGCAATAGTATCAAACTTGCTGGGTCCTGAAAGAGCAGAAAAAATCCAGATTTTTGCAGGAGATGTTGTTCCTCGCAAAAAGCCTGATCCTGTAAGATTTTCGTCCTCTTAAATTTTGATGTAAGACCGAGGTAGCATAAGATGGGAGACATGTGATATCCAACCTCCATTTGGTTGGAAGTGAATGGAAACTGAAACTTGGGGTTCTTAAGCCCAACGTGCCACATGCACGAGTACTACGTATCTCTATAATACAGTTTTGGATTATTCAGTAACTTGTCTGATACTTCTTTATGTAGTATACCAATCGCTTGCTTTGATCCTAAATTATGCTGTGCATCAGTTATCTGAATTATTGGATGTTTCACATTATGGGGTATTCTCAGAAGCTAAATTGCATATGGTTCTTTTCGGCAGGCCATCTATCTATTAGCAGCCAGCACTTTGGGTGTTGAACCTTCAAGGTATCTCATAGGAGTGTATAAGTGACAACTTGTGCTTAATTTTGTTAGTTTATTTTCCACGTGAGATTTCATTCAATTCTATAGTTTCTGGTAAGGTTGAGATGCTACAGATGATTCTGATACTGATGAATTCATTGTCAACAACTTGTTGAACCTTTCACTTTTCTGAGGCACGCCTTGTGCAACCCCAACTTGTTAGCTTATATTGGCTTCTGTAATAGCAGTATCTCACATGTGAATGTTAAAATGCCATTTATTTTCCTCAGATGTGTTGTGGTGGAGGACAGTGCCATAGGCCTGGCAGCTGCCAAGTCAGCAGGGATGAAGTGTATAGTGACAAAGAGCGGGTAAATTACTACTCCCTCTAATAGGCACTCTTGGGACAGGGTTGATGTTGTATATACTTTCTTTTTGTCTGAAATTTCTGCTCTTTCCATTTTTACCTCTATTAAATTCATGCTTGTACATATTCTCTCAGTTTTTCCCACCCATTATCTCTGACCTACTTTCTACATAAATAACGGTATATTTAGGGGGGAAATTACATACTTTTTTAATTAATTCTAACCAGCATTTTGATGTATGTGGTTTAGTTAGCTGTAACTAATTTATAGGAAGGTTGGAGTTTTTTTACTGTTATACCAGAAGCAACTGTTATACAGTTCAAATTTCTACTTTGTTATGCATTGCGCATTTGATGAAAATTTTTATCCTTCCATATATTATCCATATCATATTGAATTCCATGAAAAAGCTTTCCTTACATTGTGAGTGCAGCTACACGGCAGATGAAGATTTCTTAAATGCTGATGCTGTCTTTGACTTCATTGGGGACCCACCTGAGGTGCGATTTGACTTGGCATTCTGTGCAAGTCTTCTTGAGAAGCAGTATGTGAGCTAACAAACTTGTTCTAGCATTTTGCATCCTTCACTATTGCTATTATCAATGCCATTATGCCTATTTATTCTTCTTACCTTTTCATATCAAACCCTTAAGT
The DNA here is from genome assembly GCA_025593235.1 of Vachellia pachyceras. Taxonomy (NCBI): domain Eukaryota; kingdom Viridiplantae; phylum Streptophyta; class Magnoliopsida; order Fabales; family Fabaceae; genus Vachellia; species Vachellia pachyceras. The sequence continues at coordinate 16,320 of JANTPZ010145870.1, read as the reverse complement.
CGGAAATGATGAGCTAATGGTGCACATTGTAACGAGGTTTCCTTGTTTCTTAATAAGATCTTGCTTGTAATCATCGTAGTACAAATGTTCCTGTGTGTGTGTGTAGAGAGCAAAAATAAGCAAAATTGATGGCTACCCCATATTTTTTTGTTGACTCTACAAAAACTACCAATAACTACTTTTTGTGGATGGCATGTGTGAGATAAAAGGCTTAATGGTTATTCAAGTTATTTTACATTGTACAAGATAAATATGCAAGTGCAATTTCATTCGTTAAAGTGCAAAAAACTGATATAAGTTACTCCATACCATAAACAAGTTTGAGATGTTCATAGTGTTACACATTAGTATTTGTATTTGACATGAAAAACAAATTTTTAATCAATATAATCTCATTGTATTTACTATTGATCTTTTGAAAACTAAAGATTCTCATCTGAAATTTGGATTTTGAGTCAATTATAATTTTGATTTAAACTAAGTGACATTTGCCCAGGAAAAATAAAATTCGTAACAAAATATAAATGCTTGCGATGCCCTAACGTTCAAACTAAAAAATTGTGTGGCAAAATGTTGATTTAATACTAAATGATCATATTACATAACCATCAAAAATAAAAATCAATAATAAACAAATAAAACTTGCAACAAAATTTTTAAATACAAGAATTGGGAACTATGATTGTTATTTATCTTTTATAAATAAATTATTTTTTCCCTGAGTTAATAATTAATATATGCATTAAATAATGATTTGGGAAAAGATTTCAATAAAAGCTTATACATTATTGTTGATCTCATTATCGAATTTTTTTTATTCAACCTCAAATAAAAAGTTAAATGGGAAAATTTTCAACTGAACATCTTTCGAATTTGAAAATCCCATATAAGTTATTCTTCCTACTAAAACATGTTTTTATTTGCTCATTAAGTATAGTAAATAACTAACGAAATGGAGTAAACAAAACTCATTTGATATTTTATTTTATTTTTTGAAAATTTTCCAAACAAATAATACTGTCATAAAAAAGGTATCAAAATACATAACTTATTGTGAGCCCAAACAAGTCACTGTTGCAAAAAAAAACTTATATATTCTCAACAGTTGTTGATCTACTTAGTAGAAGAGCTAGATCCCCCAAGCCAAGTGAAGCATGCGTGAAGGAGTTAGATACTTGGATGCTTCTTCTATTCCTTTTCATAGTTCATACGAACCATCTCACACACACACACACATATGAAGCAGAGACTGCACTCGCGAAATACATCGTCACACTTGCGTTTCAACTAGTTGAGAAAGAATTAACAAATTCCATTTTAGGATTCATACTTCCAAATGCAACATACAATAATTGTGAATACAAAAAAATGTCTTCATAAGAGTTACTTGGCAATGTCTTTGTAATGCAATTTTACGTCACAGTAAACGACAGGATTTCCATCGTAGACTTCAAAGTTTCCTGAAAATAAAATCTCACCTAAATTATGAAAATCTCTCATGGCAAAATAAAAGATGAAAATCTCACCTGAAAATAAATAACGTTAGGGGATTCTACGAGAAAGTGAGAAACAGAAGCCGGAAGCCCCCGAAAGAGTCAACACTGACAGTAAAAATTTAATTAGGAGCTACCCGCATACACTGTCTCACAGTTACAGTGAAGACTGAAGAGTAGATAGTATGAAGCGATTCTTTCAACCAGTACAGAAGGATGGGTCTTCGAAGAAGTCCTCTCTTTTGCTTTCAGGAGAAGATGGTGGAAGTACAGAAACATCCGGGTAGGAGAAGAAAGAGCCATCAAAATTCTTGACTTGGAATGCTAACAGCCTTTTACTTCGAGTGAAGAACAACTGGCCTGAATTCACTGAGTTAGTCACTAGTTTTGACCCTGATGTCATTGCAATACAGGTGGCTCCTTCTCTATCACTCATCATATGCGGGATATTGAATAATTTTCCCCTTGTTATGTCTAGAGCTAAAAAAAAAAATCGGTGATGATTGTCATTGCCTTTGTTATTTAGCAAGAAAGTAAGTACTTTAGCTTCTGGATCAACAAGAAGTTTGTGATCTCTTATGTTTGGTGCTAAAAACATTAATGCATTTCGTTTAAATGTAATCCATGTCTGATTTGTTGTAATGTGATTGAAATTGCGTTGGAGTTTTTTGAAAGTTGACAACTTTTCTGCAAAAACTCTCAAGCTAGAAAGTGGTCCTTCTTTAGTATGTTGTTGAATGATCCAGCAGGTGCTAGCTTGCGGTTGATTTACCAGCGGTCATGACCCCATCATAAATGAGCAAGATTTTATTCTGTTTTGTTGAACATCATATTTATGCTTCTATACTTAGTAACTACGAGTATCATGTAAGAGTTTTCTAAAAGCTGTTTATCATTAGGAAGTGAGGATGCCTGCTGCTGGTTCAAAGGGTGCTCCAAAAAATCCAGGACAACTGAAAGATGATACAAGCTCCGCCAGGGAAGAAAAGCAGGTCATGGTGCTGCAAATTGTGCCTAGAAAATGTGTTTTTTTGTTCCTTATTATCTGTAGCAATTATTATGCAAGTTTTTTTTATTGATATCAGCATATGTTATTCTTATTGGCCGACTAACTTATTCATGTTTGTCTTGGTAGGTAAATAATTGGTAGAATTGATTGATGATGACATATTGGAATAGACTCTGATGAATTTTTCCTTCTCTTAAGTTTTGTTCTCTATTCTCCCATTTTCTAATTGATTTTCACTGCTATGAAGAATGGCATTTCCATCCTTTGTCCTCCATCAAAGCATGTCTTGGTTCTTATGTGAATTTGACTGTAGATGAGTAGTACAGTAGAAGTATGCAGTTGATATATGGAAGGCTTCAAAACTTAATTAAGTTGAGCTATGTTGCCATAGTTGTAACTGTAGCCTCTTATTTCTTCTATTTACATGAATAGTTTTATTTGGGGATTTTCTGATCTATTTGTTGCCTCTTTCACCTCAATCACAATGTTAAGCAGAGTTTTTTCCAGTGCATTCATTTGTTCCTAATACTAATATCCTGCAAAGAGCTTATTCATCTTAACTGTTTTTGGGCTGAAGTTGAACAAATGCTCATTATCATTCATTGATTGGTTTTCTAAAAAAAACGTATGTCATGCTAGGCATAATTTATACTGCAGAATATGTGTCAAACAATATTCCAACATAATATATTATCAATGTATTCATGGCATTACTTTCTAATGTTTTAGAACACAAATTTGTTCAAACGTTGCAGATATTAATGCGTGCGCTTTCTAGTCCGCCTTTCGGAAACTATCGTGTATGGTGGTCTCTTGCAGACTCAAAGTATGCAGGGACAGCACTCTTTGTAAAAAAGTGCTTCAAGCCAAAGAGTGTCTTTTTCAATCTTGATAGGAAAGGTATTTGCTTTAGATTTTCTTAATGGCATTATTATTTTTCTATTTGCCATGTACAGATATGTCAAGCATTCAAAAGTTAGGCATGGATTTTGTTAGTTCTGAATCATGCCATGATTAGAATATGCTTGTGGGCTGTTATATAAGTATCTAATGCTGGATACAATTTGTTGTGGCCATATTATTATAGTAATTTGATTCTAACAATGTTTTGTCTTTTAGCCATTTATCATTCAGAGTGAGCAATTCAACTTGATTTTTGGAAATAATGATTTGAAACAATTATTTCATATTTTAACAAATAGTTTTGATGGATTTACTGATATATCTTTCCAACTGTTATGGTGGAATTTGGGATGTGTTTTCCTTTACTGCTCATAGAACATGCTCTTTCGTGTGTTGGTTAGCTTCAAAGCATGAACCAGATGGCCGTGTAATCTTGGCTGAATTTGAGACACTTTGGATATTGAATACATATTCACCAAACAATGGATGGAAAGAGGAGGAGAACTCATTTCAAAGGAGAAGAAAATGGGACAAAAGGATTCTGGAATTTGTTACTCAGTATTCTGATAAGCCTTTAATATGGTGTGGGGATCTCAATGTCAGGTAGGCAATCTATATGCTTCATTCTTCCGGCTTCTCATATTGGCTTTGGATGTTTAGTAGCAATCAGTCTATCCTCTTTGTATAGTTGTAGAATTTGCAGTGGTTTGGGTTCAGCTGTTGGCTGCAAACTTTCTTTCTTTCTCAGTTTGGCCATTCATTCCATGAACGTGGTGGACATCTAAGTTTGGAGAGTTTTGTAGTGTTTTAAATTTAAGTTGAGGGAACTGAAAGCATTTTATGAACTGGTATATGTGCCAAAATTATGCTTCTAATATTCTTTCAGATATACTTAGCTTCTCCTGACACAAAATTAGTATAACTTTTTCTTTCAGTCATGAGCATGCTATATATTTTATTGAAACAAACAAAGCAATATTTTTTGGCCTTATCTGAAGAAGTTATCTCATTTTGGAGGCCTACTTAATAAGTTTATGGAAGTTGTTTGATCTGGGTTATTCTCTGTTGTTTAGTGCATCTTTTTTGGAGGCCTATAATTCATAATTGTTTATCTAGGACAAGCCTTATCCCACTAGGTGTGGTTGGCTATATAGGTTGTAGTATTATTGTGTATTTGAGCCATGAATAAAAAATGAAGCTAAGGAATTAAAAATTTATTGATGTTTTAGACTGAGACAAAAATTTGACCTATTTCTGTAGAAATAATTCTCAAACAGTTCATTTCAATGACCTATTTCTCATAAGAATGCAACCACCCACACCGAGGCCATAGTACATAGTTGCACAGTTGAACTTGGATAGTCAAACGTGGAGATCCAATGGGGAAAAAATGGTGTTAGGACTCTTTAGGATAGCCATATTCCAAAGGCTAGCTCATGAGGTCGTAGACAGCAAGGCCTGTAGAAACCTTGCATCTAAATTTCGTCTTCCAATGTGGGATTCAAGTTGTATGGCTTGAAGTTGATCCTAGCTATGCCAAGCGTTCATAGCTGATACCCATAGTGGCTCCATTCACTTTTTAATTCTGAATTATTTACAAACTTATCTTCATGTAAATATTTAGAAACATGCAGCCTTCAAATAAACTTTTGAGGATGATAGTAATATTGGACATGCATTGTATTATGGGGACAACATAATGATGAAAGTTGTATAATATATTTTACAAAACGTCGATATCAACATGAAGTTTCCATTACCACTTCATTGCTTATCTGTTATTGTCATCTATCTTATTAACTACATTTGTATGGTACTTCTTCAGGATGGTTTGGAAAGAGGGGGCTTTAAGGAAACTGAGATCTTGAATTATGGTGGACTTGACTGGAAGAGATGGTGTTGTGTCAGAACTTTCCCCTGGTGTTTTCTTACAAGTTAATATTTTATCTCTGGACTTTTGATGTGCATGATGAAGATTGATTTAGCGAGACCCTGCTTATTTGTAGCTTATAGTCTTCTCCCATATCATATTCTAGGAAAGGGTGAAGTAAGAATGCCTGAAAGGACAAAACATATAAAAAAGTTCTTGAATCACAGGAATGGTAACCCTTATGGTTAGCATAGCAAGTAATGAAATTGTGTTATCCTGGTAGTCAATGCTCTAACCCTCACTTGCATATAGCTGTTATTTATATTTAAATCCCAAGTTATATGAGTCCTTGATGGGAGAGCAACTGCTCAAACTTAATTCACCAAAAGAAAGAATGTGTATGTATCAAAATACAGTGATGGTATAATATGATCTTACATATGATCTTATAAATGCTATCTCTCTCCATGTTATAAAACAAAAAATATGATTAATGCTATCACTTCATTCACCAAAAGAAAGAATGTGTATGAATCAAAATACAGTGATGGTATAATATGATCTTACATATGATCTTATAAATGCCATTTGTCTCCATGTTATAAAATGAAAAATATGATTAATGCTATCTGTCTCCATGTTACCATGTTAAAAAATGCTATCTTTGAAAAAACTTGAGCAATTTGGGATATTGGAAAAACTGTAATTGAAAAAATTTCAATTACTGTAAGCTGAGCCTTGCATTCCATGCACTACTTGATTTCAGGGGTTGCTTGTATAATATGTCAGTTTATAAATTTGAAAATATATATATGTGTAGGTGTAAAGGGTAGTCTTAGTTATTTAGATTATCCTTGAAGCAATTTTTTGAATAGTAAATTAGTCTATTGATAGAAATTATTGTGTATGATTTTGTAGACTCTTCTTGAGAACTTTAGAGTGACTTTTGTGTGCTTTCCTGTAAGCTAGAGAGTGCAGGTAACTCTGAATATTCTTCCATATACTTGTGAATCATATATGATTAAATTGTGTGCTTTCCTGTAAGCTAGGTTTGGGCTAGCTTCAGGAAATTTAACCCTCCGATGTTCGAGGGAAAGCTAGATGCCGTGGAAGCGCTAGAATGGTTGAAGAGGCTTGAAAAGATTTTCAAGGTCATGGATATCAGCTCTGAATAAAAGGTGCTAGTTGCTGAGCAACTTCTACACATGGCAGCGCAGGAATGGTGGGAGAGTACCAAGTTAGATGATGTTGTGATTACTTGGGAGGAGTTCAGGGAGAAGTTTGAGCATTACTATTTCCCTACTTCCATTAGAGTGGCGAAGGAGACTGAGTTCTTCACTTTCAAGCAGGAGAATTTGCATGAAGATGAGTTTATTTCTCGCTTTTTGGAGCTGTCCAAGTTTTTCAAGTATTCTCAAAGCAACTCTAAATGGTTATGTGATCGGCTAGTTGAGAAACCGAGGCCGGAGTTGAGAACAGCTTTGTCACCATTTCTAGATGAGATAACAAATTTTGACAGGATGTGTGATAAATTAGGCACGGTTACAAGAAGTAAGCGAGTAGAAGAGGCTGAGAAGATGAAGGGGTTTCAGAACAGATCCACAAATTTCTTGAGGCCCATAGGGGGTATCAAGAAGAGCGGTTCTAGCTTCAGTGGGGCAAAGAAGCACTTTGGCCAATCCTCAAGAAATCATTTTAGTAGACCTTCGAAGAATCGATTCAGTGGACCACCAAGGAGTCAATTCGGTGGGCCCCATAGGAGTCAGTTCAGTGGAGGGCAGAATTCATATAAAGGCTCCACAGCTCCTATTATTAGTACGGCTAATTTTCAGAAGTGTGCTAAGTGTGGGAGGATGCATCAAGGAAACTGCTTGATTTGCTTCAAGTGTGGGAAGCCAGGTCATATCTCTAGATTCTGTGAGGAAGGCTCTCAGGGGGCCAATGATACTAGAGCTACCATCCCAGGCAGAGTGTTCGCCTTATCTCAGCAGGAGGCTAGTACTGCACTGAACTTGATTAAAGGTACTCTCAAACTCTAAGGCTTTGAGATTGATGCTTTATTTGATTCTAGTGCAACACATTCATTTATATCTGATGCTTGCGTGCCTCGATTGAATTTACTTGTTCATGAATTGCCTTTTAATATGATTATCTCTACACCGGCGGGAGCCTCGGTGAGAATTTCTAAGGCTTGCTTGAATTGTATGATTGAGTTTAATGGTAGGATCTCTACTATAGATCTTGTTTGTCTACCTATTAAGGGTATAGATATGATAATGGGAATGGATTGGTTGTTAGAGAATGACGCCATCCTTGGTTATAAGAGAAGAACCGTTTCCTTGCCAGTTGCCTCTACGAGTTCGAGCGGGCCGCGATTGTTGTCCGCGGTGCAAGTTGAGAAGAGTGTTCGTAAAGGTTGTCAAGCATACATGGTATTCTTCTCCATTCAAGGAGAAGTTGAAGAAGGAATAGAAGATATCGAGGTGGTGAATGAATTTCTAGATGTGTTTCCGAAGGAGATGATAGGCTTACCTCCAGAGCGAGAAGTGGAATTCTCTATTGATCTTGCACCCAGGACAACGCCTATCTCTAAAGCTCCTTACCGAATGTCACTATCAGAATTAGCAGAATTGAAGAAGCAGATTGAAGAGTTGTTAGAGAAGGGTTTCATCAGACCCAGCGTATCTCCTTGGGGATCGCCTGTACTATTTGTGAAGAAGAAAGATGGAAGTTTGAGGCTGTGCATTGATTATCACCAATTGAATAAGGCAACCATAAAGAATAAGTATCCTTTACCTAGGATTGATGATCTACTTGACCAGTTGACTGGAGCATCCATGTTTTCGAAAATTGATTTGAGATCAGGCTACCACCAATTAAGGGTTAAAGATGAGGACATCTCAAAAACGGCATTCAGAACAAGATATGGCCATTATGAATTTCTCGTTATTCCATTTGGGCTAACTAATGCTCCAGCAGCCTTTTTGGATTACATGAACAGAACCTTTAGGCCTTACTTGGATAAGTTTGTAGTTGTCTTCATTGATGACATCCTCATTTACTCTAAGGATGAGGAAGAACATAAGGAGCATCTCTGAGTGGTGTTACAAGTATTGAAAGAGCATAAGTTATATGCGAAGATGTCTAAGTGCGAGTTCTGGTTGAAAGAAGTTAAATTTCTGGGTCATGTTGTATCAGCTAACGGAGTATCAGTGGACCCCACGAAGATTGATGCGGTTTTGAATTGGGAGAGACCACAGAGTGTCACAGAGATTAGAAGCTTTCTGGGATTGGCAGGCTACTATCGGAGATTCATTAAAGGTTTTTTAAAGATAGTTATGCCATTGACTAAATTAACCAAGAAGGATCAGCAGTATATATGGAACGACAAGTGCGAAGCAGCTTTTCAAAATCTGAAGACTAAGTTGACTATGGCGCCCGTACTTATAATCCCAGATCCTACTCAGACTTTCACCTTGTATACAGATGCTTCTAAGAAGGGACTTGGATGTGTGCTAATGCAAAATGGTAGGGTCGTTTCTTATGCTTCTCGACAATTGAGGTCACATGAAGAGAATTACCCTACTCATGACTTGTAGTTGGCGGCAGTGGTATTTGCATTGAAGATTTGGAGACACCATCTCTATGGTTCCCAGTTTGAGGTTTTCAGTGACCATAAGAGTTTGAAGTACCTGTTCGACCAGAAGGAGCTAAACATGCGGCAGCGGAGGTGGATGGAGTTCCTTAAGGATTACGATTATGAGCTGAAGTATCACCCAGGCAAGGCGAATGTTGTAGCAGATGCCCTCAGCAGGAAATCAATTCATACAGCTCAGATGATGGTACGAGAGCATAGGTTGTTAAAGGAGGTACAAAGTACACCCATCGATGTGATGTCAGGGTTGATTACTACTATGGAAGCATTGACCATTGAAAGTGTGACCTGGAAAGAAATTAAAATTTCCCAATTCGAGGATGAATACCTGCTAGGAGTTAGGGAAGATGTTGAAGAAGGGAAAGAGACAAAATTTGAGGTTGGTGAAGATGGGATACTGAGATATAAAGGAAGGGTATGCCTCCCTAATGATGGGGAGTTAAGGAAGCTTATGCTTGATGAAGCTCATAGGAGTAAATACACAATTCACCCTGGAGCAACTAAAATGTATCGTGATCTTAAGCGGAATTGGTGGTGGAGAGGTATGAAGAAAGATGTGACTGAGTTTGTTACTCGATGCTTGACTTGCCAGAAAGTCAAAATTGAACATCAGAAGCCCTCAGGCTTGTTACAGAATCTAGAGATCCTAAAGTGGAAATGGGATAGTATCTTTATGGATTTTATCATGGGACTACCTCAAGCTACAGCTGGGCATAATGCCATATGGATTATTGTCGATAGATTGACTAAGTCAGCTCATTTTCTGGCTATCGGGGCTGACTATTCTCTCGTGAAACTAGCAATGATTTATGTGAAGGAAATTGTCAGGTTGCATGGGGTGCCAGAGAGTATTGTGTCATATCGTGATCCACGATTTACTTCGTGTTTTTGGAGGTCACTACAGGATGCTATGGGGACTCGTTTGAGGTTTAGCACCGCATATCATCCCCAAACTGATGGACAGATAGAGAGGACTATACAGACCCTAGAGGATATGTTGCGGGCATACACGATTGAGCTGACAGGAAGTTGGTATAGTCACCTTCCTCTAGCCGAGTTTGGGTACAACAATAGCTATCATTCAAGCATCGAGATGGCACCTTACAAAGCATTATACGGAAGGAAGTGTAGGTCTCCTATTTGTTGGACAAATTGAGTGAGAGAAGTTTACTAGGTCTAGACTTAGTGGACCAGACTACTCAGAAGATTAAATTGATTCAGCAGAAACTTCTTACCGCTCAGAGCAGGCAGAAAAGTTATGCGGATAGAAGGAGGCGGCCATTAGAATTCCTGGTGGGTGAACATGTATTCTTGAGAGTCACACCAACGACCGGTATTGGTAGAGCAATTCGAGCAAGGAAACTTGCTCCTCGCTTCGTGGGACCCTATGAGATTTTGGAGAGATTAGGGCCAGTGGCTTACAGAATTGCCTTACCCCCACAGTTGGCGAACCTTCACAATGTCTTTCATGTATCGCAATTGAAGAAATATCAACCGGATCCTTTACATGTCATTGAAGCGGATGAGATAAAGCTCAGAGATAACATGACATATAAAGTTGAGCCAGAGTGGATTGTGGATACTATGGATAAGCAATTACGTAATAAGACCATCAGGCTCGTAAAGGTTTTGTGGAGAGGAATGACACCGGTGATGCCACGTGGGAGACAGAGGATAAGATGAAGTGGGAGTATCCTCGTTTATTAGGTTAGGTATGACTTTTAGTTCATATGTCAAATTTTGAGGACAAAATTCCTTTTAGGAGGGGAGAGTTGTAACATCCTTATTTTTGGGTTTATAGTTAGTTGTTGGTTAGGTCTTTAATTAGTTAGAGTAAAATAAATTGGGATTTACAAAAAAAAATTAAATCAAATTAAGATTTATATCATTTTAAAAGAAAAATTTTATATATAAGGAAAACTGTTCTAAAAAAAATAAAGTAATTAATTATATGTGTAAACTTATTTTATTATTAAAAAAATATAGAAATAACTATTTATGATATTATCATCATTATTCTTAATATTATTAGTATTTTCGTTTTAAAAAATATATTTTATTTAAAATAAAACCCTAACCCTAACCTACCCCCTATATAAAGCCTTCACCCTCATCAGAAATCAAAAGAAAAATGAGCTGCTACAGTTGCCTACCCATCGCTACAGTAACCTACCACCGCTATAGTAAACAAGCAAGAGTGAAAACCACCGTTCATGTGCTCTTCCTTATCTCTCCTACCTTCCTTCTTCAGGTATCCTACTACAACCTTATTTCTCTCCTTTTGAGTCTTCTCATGGCTCTCCTTCCACTGAAATGTCTTGTCAAAAATTTTATTTTTTCCCCTGTTATCTACTTCGCATGGCTCTCTTTCAATGGGCATTCTTTAGCAAGTCTTTTCACAGTACAGCTTGATAATAATATTATTACTATTATTAATTACCCATATAAATATGTGTCCAGTATTGTCTTCAGCGTGAATATATATGCATTATAAGTCAAATCCATGTGGTACAAGAAGTTGCAGGTATGTGTACTTTTTTAAATAATAATATATATAGTTATGTAAACCCATGTGCATATACGTTTGAGTACTTAAAAGCACATATTGGTCTCTGTGTGTGTCTTAAGCTATTATTATTATATTATAAAAAAGGGGGGGTAAATATATGGTTATATATATAGATGTATATAAATGTGTGTACATGTGGGTGTAGTCTGTGTATGCAGGGACTAGGGGGTGAGTGTGTTTTCGGTCAATGGTTTGATTGGAAAAAAATTATTATACATACATATATATATATATATATATATCAATCTAGGTGTGCAAACATGGTCATTTTGCAAAAGAAAAAAAGGGGGAAATGCTCTTAGTGTATACGTGTGTGTGCGTTTTTTTTTCTTTCTTTATTTGTTTGGTGTTATATATATAATGAAATAAAAATATATATTAAAAAATAATGAGATGAAAAGAAAGGACGGTACATGTATGGCTATTAATGTAAAGGGTGAGAGTTGGTGGCATTTTAACAATATATACACACATATAATAACTTAAGATAATAAAAAAAATGGGGAAGAGTTGAAAGCCACGGTTGTAGCATGTCTGAAGCATATGTTACAGTAATATATTTTATATAATAAAATATATCTAAAAATATATATAATAATATATATTAGAAAACATATATATAGTAATATATTATTATACATGTTTTTAGCATTAAAAAAATTATAAAAAAAAGATATTGTTTCATATAAAAGAATATTTTACCTCAAGAATAAATATGTCAGTTTATAAATTTGAAAAAAAATATATATATATATAGGTGTAAATGGTAGTCTTAGGTATTTAGATTATCCTTGAAGCAACTTTTTGAATAGGTTAATTAGTCTATTGATAGAAATTATTGTGTATGATTTTGTAGACTCTCTTTGAGAACTTTGGAGTGACTTTTGTGTGCTTGCCTGTAAGTTAGGGAGTGCAGGTAACTCTGAATATTCTTCCATATACTTGTGAACCGTATATGATTAAATTGTGATTGAATTATGTTTTATGCATTGTTGGACTGAACTATATAAATGTAAATATTTAAATTTTTCAATATATATTGGTATGGAAATTTATATATAACTATCATGGCGGTTGCATTGTGATTGGGCTGGAGTATGGAGGACAATTATGTATGGATGAGATTTTATCACGTGATAAGCCATCACTCGGTGCACAGTGGATGGCAATTGTAGGGCCCCTTCTCCCTTGTCTTTCCATTGACCGGGATTGCATTGGAATTGTAGGACATGTGACACTTCCTCGGTTTTCTTTTAAGGAGGGGAGCCATAGTCCAGGCTTGAGCTCTACACCTTTGGCCGGGTGTATCTTAAGGAACTGATGAGCTTGAGACAATCGAGTTACATGGATAAGTTTCTATTGGACTACATGTTAGCCTATGGCTCCAGTCAACGGAATAAGGATGGACGATGATATAAGGGTGGTTGCATATTATATTATTATGCATTAATTGTGATGATGATTGTGAGTTGCATAGTTATGAAAGAAATTATGAAATTGTTTATATTATGTTTACTTTATATATATATACAAATGCTTTTCGTAAATCAGTTCTTCCTCTTTAATTGTATGACGTTTGCTTGCGTGTGGTAGAAACTTTTAGAGTTACTGGGGCGTGGAATCTTACCCCGTTATATTAACATTTTCAGGCGATTGTTCTGGTAGGCAGCAAGGGAAGACACCTATGGAGTGAGCCTTGTTGGCTCTCTTGTGCCCTTAGGCACATGCTATCATTTTGAATTGCCATGACTCTAAAAATTCCGTGTTTTATTTTGATTTACTCTGATATTTTGGGAGGATTTGGATGGCTATTTGAATTGTGTATTTTGGTTGGATTCATGATATGATTGAACAAATTGATATTGAAGATCCTCTTTTGTTATACATGGCAAAAATTTCTTTGAGCATTTGGTTGAATTTTTGGGGTGTTACAGGTTAAATATAGACTTGATAATACTCTTTCCAGTAATATAAAAACTAGATATTTAATTTTCATATTGGTTAAATTAGTTTATGGTGAAACATTTGTGTTGATTTTTGAAATACCTGATTTAATTACAATTTACATTGATTGGAATCACCCTTCATGAAAGCTATTTAACTATGTGCACTTCATAGGAATACTAATTTGATGAAGAAGTTAAAAAGGTTGGGAAACAAAATATATTCATGTTTTATATTTCAAATTAAAGTAGTGCTTTTACACACTGAGGCTCGGAAAGAATATTTAACGAGACAAGTCCCTTAATTAACTTTAACTCATTTGCAGATAATTAATGAACAAATTAAATCAATAATATGAAAGTTATCTAAATAAATCTATTCCAATAAGTATATTGTAGAAGTTTTTTAAGTTAAAAATTATTTATTTATTATAACATAAAATTTAGGGTTTTTTTAAACATAATTTAACCTTATTTTGAGCTAGATATTAGCTAGAAAAGTGTGGATTATTCAAAATGAAGCCAAGAGTGTATGCCATCATTTTATATGTCGTGTACAAATAAGTTATTTTTAACAAACTTATCCAATTGACCAAAATGGTTACTATATTTGATGTAATTAATAGAACCGCGTATTTTCAAAGTTGATTAGCCTTCTGTTCCCATTTTTTAAATTTCAATAACACCACAGGTCGCTTAACACTACACACACACCCATTTGTTGCTATCCCTCATCATCTTCATCAGAAACATAGCAATATTCTTAGGTCCAAAAAATGGAAGTCATCAAAAGCACTTTTGTTTTCTCCCTTCTGGCTCTTAGCTTCACTTTCACTCAGGCCGCCAGGTTCGACATCACAAACAGATGCTCCTACACGGTGTGGCCGGCATCCTTGCCAACTGGTGGCGGCCGTCGGTTGAATCCCGGTGAGACATGGTCCCTCGATGTGGCTGCAGGCACCACCAGTGGTCGGATATGGGGTCGAACCGACTGCAATTTGTTTTCAATTGTTTTTGGTGAAGAACCCGACTGCAATTTTGACGGGTCGGATCGTGTCCTTTGCGGGACAGGTGACTGTGGAGGCGTAATTAAATGCCAACTCTCAGGGGCACCACCAACCACTCTTGCAGAATTTTCTCTGAACCAACCCAATAATTTGGACTTCTACGATATCTCAGTGATCGACGGTTTCAATATTCCCATGAAGTTCAGTCCAACTTCTAATGGATGTACCAGTCTTCGGTGTCCTGCTAATAGGTGCCCTGATGCTTACCTTTTCCCTAATGACAATACTAAGACTCAGTTGTGCATCAGGAACTAACTATAGGGTTGTCTTCTGCCCTTGAATTATAAGTCAGTCGTTTCATGTTTCTTAGCCCTATACCTACAAATAAAGAACCATGTAATATTTCAACATATAGAAGGTAATGAGTTGCCATTCTTGGCACTTCTACTTTATGTGTGCTTGGTGGGAAATAAATAAATTCTCAACCTTGATTATTATGTATTTGGATGGATCTCTTTTCTCTACGTTTTTCTTTTCAGGGTGGATGATGACGATTTGGTCCCATAATATCACTTCTTACAACATAGTGATTATTAAATTGATCTTCTGGAACTTAAATATATCTCGCTTGTTGATTTTATTTTGTATTCAATATAGCTTGTTCGACCCCCTCAAGCTTCTTCATACACTACTACAAAATACATTTTTAACACCCTTTTTAGACCCTTTTAACGCCCTTTTTTGGGGGGCGTATATCTGGGAGGTGTAGTAAGTTTGAGGTTTTAACGCCCTTAAAAGCGGCGCCCTATATTATTTAGAAATGACGCCCTAGATCACTGCTTTCGGCACCCCTTTTTTTTAAGAAAGGGCGACGTAGACCCCCTACGGCGCCCTTTTTTTCATAAAAAAGGGCGCCGTAGGTTTTTTTTTAAAAAAAAATTCTGCCTAAATTTTGAAAATTCATAATTTATCGTAAGAAACTCCAAATTAGGTGGTTCAAATCTCATTTTAAAGCTCTTTCAATCCTCTATTAATGAAAAATAATAACCCATATCATTCTTTGAATCATGGTCCAGTAACTCTTCTTCTTCAACATCAAACATCTCAAAAACGTCTTCAAATTGCCCACTCCGTTATAGGTGCTGTTGTTTCAGTTCCAGCAATAAAAACACACTGAAATCGAAAGAGGAGGGGAAGAAGATGACATATGTAAGTAAGTTTAAACACTAAACATAAGAGATGAGTAACTATAAAATAAGAGAGTTTAAATACTAACTACAAAAGATAAGATAAATGAAAGGAAGAAAAAGAAGAAGCTAACTTATAATGGGAATATGAGAGCCATCGGAGAAGTAGCAAAAACCAAACAGAAATCGCATATAAAGAGAGTGAAATACGAATTTAAAATTTGAGCGCCAATTTTCGCGCCCAAAATTTAAACGAAGGGCACCTTTTGACGCCCTTTATTAACAAATAAAGGGCGCCAAAAGGCGTCCTTCCTTTTTAATGAAGGGCGCCTATGTGCGTGAAGGGCACCTTAGGCGCCCTTCATTAATAATGAAGGGCGCCTAAGGTGCCCTTCACGCACGTGAAAGGCGTCTACAGTGCCCTTCACTATAAATGGAGGACGTAAAAAATGCCCTCCATTTTATATTAGACGCCCTATATTATAAATATAGGGCGTCTAAAATTTTTTTTGTCTAATTTAAAAAAATAAAAAAAATTTTAGGCGTCCTTTTTTTAATAAAAGGGCGCCTAAAGGTACCGCCTTCGTTTTTACACCCTATTTTTAAAAAAAGGGCGCTGATATGAGGCGTTAAAATTAGTTATTGTAGTAGTGCATACTCCTTTTTATGAAGGTTCTGCTACTT